>DF836302.1:33806-46760 GCA_000950595.1 Mucor ambiguus | reverse complement strand
GGGATACATTACATGCAAAAAAAGAAAAAGTACCTTATCGCGCATGTATCTGTTGGAGTTGAAATCCAGAGCCCATGTTTACTATTGGATTGTGTGATTTGTCCTGTTTTCAAAAGCGGGCCGATCGACTGATTGACATGCTTGTGGGATACCCGGGAATAATTAATGGTTACATTCATTCATGTGCATGATTGATATGCTCATATTGGCTGCTAAAGGGATCTTCCATATGGACACATGTTTATAGTCTCAATTAATAGGCAATAAATTCAAATCAGCTAGCCAGGGGTTTAGCCACGGTTGGCCTTTACTATATGAGTATTTATAATCGTAAATGTATTGACTTTGAAATATGAAAGAGGAGAAGAAATCGGCAGGTTTTTAATGTCATTACAAATTTTTTAGTTCATTGATTTGACAGCTCGGAGCTAGATTATCCGAGGAATCAGGGGTGGCCTGTGCTTTCATAGCCTTGTGCAATGATACATGTAGTCTGATGCAGGCCATGATCATTTATGTACAGTTCATGTTTGATTATGATACATTTTCCACTGTTTGAATTATATAGTTTTGTTCTATATTAAGGGTTATTATAAGAATATGGACAATTCTTTTTCTGAATGGAAGTGAAATCACTCCCACCCACACTAATAAGGTTGGAACCCAACGAATCCTGGTATTGATAGATTTAAAAATAGTGCCATTTTCATACATCCACCACTAACCATCCCACTTACTCCAAATGCATATAAATATGGACCTACCAGCGTATAAATATTCTTGTTCTTTTCATTAGTTACAATATCCAATCTACAAAATGCGTCTTTCTCTTATTGCTTCCTTGCTTATGGCTTCAACTGCTGTCATGGCAATGCCCTATACCAAAGTAAGTTTGCTCAGTGATGTAAGACAACATCAATATGCTAAAAATAATATTGTATTTTTAGCGTGATGAATCTTCTAGTGCAACTTCAGCCTCTGTCAAGAGATCTTCCACAACTTCCACCAGCAAGACATCTACATCCTCGGTTAGGCCTGTTGGTGCCCCTACAGGGGCTAATGTGCAAGACGGTGTGTATGTCTCTTGTAACAAGCCTGGTGTGTTTGCACTGACATTTGATGATGGACCCTATGAATACTCTTGGGATTTGGCTAAATCTTTGAATGAGCAAGGCATTGCTGCTACATTCTTCATCAACGGCAAAAACTGGGTCGATGTGTTGGCAGATTCTATTGCCACATCGGATGGTAAAAAGACATATTTGGAGGTGGTCAAGCATTACAAAGATATGGGCCATGAAATTGCCTCTCATACTTATGAACACAAGGAGCTTGCTGGGCTTAGCGATTCCGAGATCGAGTATCAAATGAACGCACAATCCGATGTCATCTATAAGGCCATTGGAATGAGACCTGCCATCATGCGTCCTCCTGCTGGCTCATATGACCAAAACACCTTGAAGGTACTGAGAAAGCTCGGCTACAGTGTTGTTACTTGGGATGTCGATACTAGAGATTGGGCCACTCACAACCTGAATGAGGAGGAGCAGGCATACAAGACTATGGACAAGGACACATCATCAACGCTTGGACACATTACATTAGAACATGAAGTCTATGATCAAACAGTGAAAGATCTCGTTCCCTGGGCCGTCAAATATGTGAAGTCTAAGAACTACAAATTTGTTACCATGTCCGAGTGTTTAGGTGTCACTGATTATTATCAATAGAAAATTGGAGTCATCGATTCTTCATTGTTAATTTCATCATCTATTACAATCATTCTTTCCATTTTGTTTCACATGCTTATACACTATATATATATTTAATAAAGTAAAAACCGCTAAAAATATACATTTAAACCTTGGTAAGACAGAAGAATGGCAAAACGCTTATGAAATCTAGACTGTTGTCATATTGGATGCAGTTTCATAACGCCTCTGAAGAAAAACATGCAGTATAGAATTCTAAACATCAGAAATGGCTTGATCGGAGACACTATGCCAAATGTAAAAATAAAACAGATCAAAAATTCAGTTTTCTTATAAATACAAGGGCAAACAACACTCGGTTCCATTCAGATCATCATCCTCTTCTTCTTTGCACAACAACATGCGCACTACTAGCTTACTTCTCACTTTAGCCTATGCTGCTACCTTGGTTATGGGCCGCCCTACCACCACCACATCCACCACTGATGCAGCTAAAGCCACCGAGACCTCCTCTGCATCTTCTGGTCAAGTAGAGATTTTCGAGCACTGTAACAGACCTGGTGTGTTTGCATTGACATTCGACGATGGACCTGACAAGTATTCATGGGCATTGGCCAAGACATTGAAGGAGCAAGGCGTCAAGGCAACCTTCTTCCTCAATGGTGAAAACTCAGTGTATGTATATATAGTAAATCTAAATTTGGCTCCATGTTGACTTGACTACTTTATATAGTAATGTACTTGGTGATTCTACCATGACTGACGAAGGCGAAAAGACCTATTTGGAGGTTATCAAGCATTACTATGATTCTGGCCATGAAGTTGCAAGCCATACCTTGAAGCACATGAACCTTGTAGGCCTTACTGAAGACCAAGTCAAGGAGCAAATGAACAAGCAATCTGATATCATTTACAAAGCTATTGGCAAAAGAGTTCGTCTTATGAGACCTCCTGAGGGTGTCATTGATGATGTTTCCAGCAAAGTCTTGAGCGAATTGGGCTATTATGATATCATGTGGGATGTCGATACCAAGGACTGGGAGCATAAGGGTCTGGCGGCTGAACAAGCTCGCATTCGTGAGGTCATGGACAAGGATGTTGCCAACAAGACTATGGGTCATATCGCTCTTGAGCATGATATTCACGAAGACACTGTCAATACATTGGTTCCTTGGTTCGTTGACTATGTAAAGCAAAAGGGGTATGAATTTGTCACTGTTTCCGATTGTATCGGTGTTGAGCCCTACTTTGAAGATGCCAACAGCACCACCACTGCTGATGCATCTGCCGCCACCGTTGATTACAATGAATTGGCTCATGGCTCAGTTGCCTCTGCTGACTCTAATCCTACTACTACTATTGCTTCCAATTAATTTATTTATATATCATTCAACATTTATATCTACCTTTCATAAATTGTATGTTTTCAAAATGTATTTTCATAAAATAAATCACATCATCATAATTTTCAATCACATACTAGCAATCAAGAAGAATATCATCAGCAATGTTCAAATTCACGCACTGAGCTAATGATGTCTTTCGATACTATATTGAGCCGTTTTCCCGTTTAGCAATGTGCTTAAGCCAGGATGAATGCCTCAAAAGGATATTATCAATATAAATAACTTCAGAATGGGGGCCATTTATAAAATGGAATCACGATTTGGCGTAAAGAGAACCGCTTTCGGGACGATGAACAGGTATGCTGTTGTACAGAGAAAGCTTGTGTCGCCAACTTCAGTAGAACGATGTAAAACTATTGGGGACAGCTTATAGTCACCTTGATAGAGCTTGCTATATGTTTGATTCAGGAACAGATGCGGCTGAACAATATTGCCTTGTTCAATCCCATGGGGCCATATTTGCTCGGTGGATTGTACACCTTTAAGCGAAGCACAGAGCTGTCAAAACGTCAATAACTTGTGTTCGACTTTTAATGATGTGCAATTCCTTCCAAGCATGCCAAAATAATCAACTACTGGATGATGGTCATTGTAAACTAATGCCGAAGAACAGGGAAGATGTGGCAATGTATCGTCACAGAGCTTTATAGGAAAAGATACAAAGAGTCCCTTTTTCGTATCATATCATCTTCGTTTTCAAATTATAACACTTCATTTCCAGTCCGTACACACTTAGCTTGGAAAAGCAGAGGCATTATATTATATTTTTGAATTGATGTAATCCATTTCGAGCACTCTGTTTACTTGATTAGTGTCATTCATCTCGTCTTGTTGGTGGAGCTTGCCACTTTGGCATTTCCACTTTACATGCGCAAGTAAAAGGGGTGGTCTGTACAGGGTTCCATCTGATAGTCAATTTTATGAGCTCAATCATTGTTAATATCGCTGCAACGTGGCTGTTGGACGTGTATAGTAGAAAGTCTTGTCTATTAATACTCACAAAAAAAAATGATATATTCACCTTAAATGGCCTGTGTCATGTTCTTGTTCTTGTTCTTGACTAATTAAATGCTATACATTCTACCAGGCCAAGTTTTTGCTATTTTGGTCGTCAAAATCCAACGCAATGGGTAAAACGCTACATTAAAGGGGGACCAGGGTATGGTACATTCAAAATCTCGGCTCTGAAAATCAAACCGCAGTGCGTCAAATCGACAGCCCTGAGTCCTTTTCACGCCAGATTACCATACAGGCCGTCCCCTTTAATGTGAATAGATCGGCTTGGGCTGGCCATTAGCTTCTTTTATATATATATATATATAAATAAAAAAAAGTTGGCCATCTTGAAACTGAATGCTATGATCTGTATGATGGATCCAATTTCCAGATTTTGTATAAAAGCGAGAATGATTGCAGCCAATTTTCAGATTCTTCAGAACAACTCACATTAGAAAAATGAAGAAGTCTTTCACCTCCATTGCCTTACTCTTGGCCGCCATCTTGATTACTGTCTTGCAAGCTGCTGCTGCTCCCGTCGAAAACCAAGAAACTGATGCTGCTGCTGCCTCCACTCCTGACGTTTCTGCCCCAGATCTTTGGAACCAATACTATTCCAAGATGGCCTCTTCTCCCGCTTTGGTGTCAGTTTTGAGTATATGGTTTTGCTAGGAGATAATTTACTGATCTACTTGATTTTATAGTGCCAGAGACCTTGAACTCGCTGATACCGCTGATACTGCTGATCCTGCCCAATTCCCACCTTTCCCTCCATTCCCTCCTCCACCTACTTTTCCACCTTTCCCTCCTCCACCTACTTTCCCTCCATTCCCTCCATTCCCTCCAGTTACTCGTCCCCCACCTCCTACCTTCCCTCCCACCTTCCCTCCCACCTTCCCTCCTGTAACTTTCCCACCTTTCCCTCCATTTCCTCCTCCACCTACCTTCCCTCCTTTCCCTCCCCCACCTACCTTTCCTCCTTTCCCTCCATTCCCTCCTCGCGGTTGAAAGACTTGACTGATAATGCAATTTACGTCAATGGCCTTGTGATTTCCATATACATGTAACTGGTTATTTCTTTTAACCTATACCATTCTCTTTTAAATAAATTTGATTTTTTTTGTTCCTCAATTGTTGATTTATCAAGCGATTTGTGCTGTGAATTTGGCCCAGTCTTTATGCTCGATGTTGTGATTCAACATTTCATTTCAGGCACCTTTGATGGTTGTCATTTTGCTGCAATAATGAAACATCCTGCGGTTGAACATTTCAGTTTCAATCTCATCTTTTGTACAGAATATCATTGCGATCCAACATGCATGTTTTATTACAAATCGACTATCTACTGCCTTGATTTACACTACCAAGGAGCGAATTACCCATGGCTTAAGGGCAACACTACCATCTCCAAAAGATCATTCACCCATCTCTCTCTTATTTGCTGCCACTCATCATCCATGACCAAGGTGTGTCTCTCCAAATTGATGATAGCTCCTGCCAAATGTCTCTCTGATTGTGAGCTCGCTACCAATGTCAGCCATGTTTCCCGCTCTTGTATCCATGATTCCGTTACTGCTGTCCATAAAAGGGCCATCTCCAGCTGCACTAATTGAAATGCAATCTGCTCTATACTGTTCGGTTCTCGAGAGATCCACTCGTCACGCTTTGAAAGCCATTTGGGTGATTTGTGTCGATTGGATATATGTGATTCGTACAATCGTAGTTTAGCATTCAATGCCTTTATTGTGCCTTGTACTGATGTTTCATAGGATGGCGGTGCTTCATGCTGCTGCTGTTGTTGACGTTGGGTGATTGCAGACGAAGACGAAGATGCTAAAGAAGCGTCGATACCGTTGGCAGAAGGATGTGAAGGGGTTGAAAAGGCAGGTGGTGGACTATTGGACCGGGACATAGGATCTCTGGCAGTACCTAGTGTATCATCGGTTCGTGAGCTTTCACTCTGATCCTCATGCGGGTTACCATCTTCATTGTGGTGCTCATTTATAACGAGTGTATTTGTATTGATATTATTGGCTCCTGATGTTGTTATATCAATATCGCTACTATCTGAAGATGACTGCACCAATGACATGTATAATCGATCCATCTTCTCACCAAGTTGATCTATCTTTCTCTGCATTTCCATCAAGGTGGGTACATTCTCTTCTGGCACATGAGCTTGCCAAATCACATTGTTGCTATTTACATCGGGCATTGAGATTCTTTTCGGTATTAGCTCTGTATGATGGTCAGGATGAAGCTTGAACGGAATCAGTTTAGAGCTGGTCAATAGGGCTGTTGCGTTTGGTAACAATGCTTGTACGTCGCTCAAGAGCAACACATTTTCTTGGTCAATATGTCTGATAGGTATTTCATATATAGTATTGTCGTATTCAACTAGTTTATACAATGTAGGTGTAGAGGCAGGTTCTCCTTGCATCTTGAGGCTGCTGTGAGTGTATAAAGAGAGAGAGAAAACAGTTCATTAGGTTATCAAAGAATTATTCATCAAGGAATAACCAACCATCGGCATCATAATAGTCACAAAAGTTGCAAGCTTATTAGAGGCAAAATCTGTATATCACTATCGCTGAATCGATCAGTAAAACCCACATGTCAAACAGTTACTACACATTCTTAATAATACAAGCAACATCCCTCATCTTGTGACAAGTGATACCATGAAACGAATACAATTGAGTTCATTTTGATTTGCGTAGACCTACCAATGCAATGATACTTGCACTATCTCATATGCTACTCAAAAGTAAGCAAAGCACAGCGTAATCTAGATGCCTTGGAATCTTGTTTTCTCGTGCTAGAGTCTTTTTCAGACCTCCAGAATAGCGCCAAACAATTGCTTTCATCTAGCATCTACTCACCAACGCCTTTGCTCAATCTTTTTGGGACCAAAAAAACATCATCAAAAATCGACCAGGAAAGCATGAGTGGTACCTCATGGTTTTTGTCGAAAATCAAACGATCGCATTTTTGATCCTAAAAACAAAGACTTTTGCTATAGCATTTATTAAACCAGAGTGTTTCTTTCGATGCAAAGCAACCCTTGAAATCAATTTTGTGAGACCTTGATATGCAAAATCTCGACATTTAGGGCAAAAACCTTATTTTGTATTTTGGGGTATTACTCCTCATGTTTGTACATAAAGTAAAGTAAAACTAGTACCATAGGAAGCCCTTTAATGAGTTACCCATAGTTGTAATAAGAAGTAAGGTATAGCAATGACGACTTGCATAGTGGAATTTAATAAAAACGTTTGAAAGGCGTTCAAAATGTGAAATCAAGTCGAATTTGAATGCATTAAAAAAAATCAGTTCAAACACCGCAATTGCTACCTTCTTGGTAGTCTTTGGGGAAAAACGTACCAGAGGCATATCTAACGAGCTCAAAGCTACTCTAAAGTAATAGTAGTAGAGCTATTACGCTTTAAGATATTATGATACTAATTTTTCTCAGTTTGCTTTAGCGTTTGTGCCCTGTAGGACGAGATGAGAAGTCTGGCAAACCGTTATTGGACAGATAAACTTGAAAATCAAAATGGACTGGAGTCAGACATTCTACAAACACAATATTACCATCTCTAAGAAGCCAAAAAGCTTAGTTTTACTGGCGTCAATATTTGCAAGTGTATCATTTAAATTGAGGGTGACTCAGTATCTTAAAATGATGGCTTCTGTAACCTTTGAGTAGTTCTAGTTGCGGTGCTTTAATTTAGAATTCTGCTCTGTCAAATTTGCATTACATACATCTATCTATACGAACCAACCCCAAAAAAAAGCAAATATAAACAAATAAATGTAGTATACTAGTTGAAAATGCATAGAACATTAAGCTGTTAAAGCTACTATATGGCAAGCTCGTATGTAATAATATTCATCAAGCTACGAGAAGACTCAAGACATTCAAATGCGCAGTGTTGTACCTGAAGCTTCCAAACGTTGTTGGGGAGCATCAAAAAAGGCTAAAATGCTCGTCATACAACATTACCGCTTTGTGTCTACAAGGCTTTGCTGACCATTTAACTATGAGCAATAGTCTATCCAAAGGCAGATGCAGCCGATTGCCCTGTGATTACAAGAATTCCCAAATGCTGTTACTTTGTAAATATTATTTGGTGTATAAATGAAAGAATTTTATTTACAATTTAAGGGGGAGGGAAGGAGGGCAAACTTTCCTTAGCAAACATATCTAATGTAGCGATCTCATTTTCATTCCAAATCTAGCAATGTCCATTAAGATTTGTGCTGCCTATAAAGAGGAATTAGAAAGGGTTACAAATAACAGAGAAAAAAAAAATTTTAAATCACCTCTACAAGTTGAGTTTGCTGCTGCTTGGTCATGTCTGTATGCTCCCACCCATGTTTTTGAAGACAATTCAAATGCTTAAAGTTGGAGCCGCAATGCTCACATTCAAATCTTCCACCTTGGCCTGCACAAGCTTCTAATTTGACGCATTCATGTAAAATGTCATCCTCGTCTTCATCCACTTCCTCTTCCTCTGTTAACGGCGGTGATACCGATGCAAATGATGCCAATGTAGCAGCGGCTGCTGACACTGCCTCATTCTCTTTGCGTTGCTTTTTAGTAGGCTTCTTTTGCTGCTTCATTTCGATCACTTCGTAATGGTATGGCGGGGTCGTCTTTTTCTTGCTTTTGGGTGGGTTTTCATTGGGATCCTTGGGGCGACGTTTGCGTTTTTGGGCCTTTTCTTTTTTTAGTTGTGGTGGTTCTTCTTTGAGGGTATGATGGTGCACTGCTGTTGTTGCTGCTGCGAGTGGGTGGTGTGCATGAGGGTGCGATGGATGTGGAGGCGGGGTAGATGATACGGGAGGTGTAGGCGGGTAATAGTATTGGCCATTGCTGTTATTCGACGTCGGATGAGATGCAGGTGAAGAATAAATATACTGTGGAGGAGGAGGAAGATGGTATCCAGGCAGGCTTGAAGGAGGAGGCAGAATATAGCCAGATCGAGCTTCCACTGCCATGCTGTTGTTGGGAGGAGGAGGAGTACCTGAGGGGGTGCTGTAGTAGTAATTTGAGGCAAACAAGGCTGATGGAGGGGGCAAAGATGTAGATTCCTTTTCACTAGAATTTGACAGCATTTTCCACCTTTTGAGTAAATACGAATAAAAAGAAAAAAGAACAGTTGTTCATCTAAATTAACTAAATCCATGGTTAAATAGAGTAGAAAACGGCGATTCAAACCCTAAAAGAAAAACTTTTTAGGCCATGGAAAAAGATTCTGAAGGTGGTGGCTGGCTGGCAGATACCATACGCATTTGTTTGTGTATATGTTCAAATGGCATTCTTCAAGAGGAATTGCGCTTGCGCTTGTTGAGATGGCATATGTCATATGATGCTATTCCACGTCTGCATTTGCGCTTGCATCTATGACAGTTTTCCAAATGATCCAGCTGCTGTCAAATTAATCTACATTTCTGCTGATTTATTGATCTCAACGCATCTTTTATCCTCGAATTGGATGCAAAATCGGCAATCTTTTCAACTGCGCAGATCGCTGCTCAAGGCATAAATGTAGAATGTTTATGTTAGTAAGAAAGCACACTTTTGGATTCCATGAATTCTGGGGTTTTCACATCATGGAATCCTTTCTCGGATGATGGTGACAGATGTTTTATTCCTCGGTGCAACATCAACAACACCTCAAGAGCGGCCATATATTTATAGAAAAAAAAATCTTGTTTGTACTACTACAACGCTGCTTGAGATCCGAAGCTTTGATGCTTATTACAGCCCCTATCGGTGTCTTTTGGCAGTATACACAATTCTTACATGTACGTTAATGACAAGTATTGGGTAGCGCGTTGTTTATTAAATAAAATATATACATATACTTGTATTCATGGAAAGGAAACGTGGGTGAAGGGTATAGACATGGGATGCAAAAAGATCGATGCTTGTTCAGTAGAGCTGCTCAATTTCGCGAAGAGCATCGGCCGACGCTTGTAGCCTTTCTTCCTCTTCTTTGTTGAGGGGCACATCGTAAACATGTTGAATACCTTCCCATCCAATCTTGGCTGGCATGGAGAATGTAACGCCGTATTTCTCGACAAAGACAGAGACCGGATGAACCACCTTCTTGTTCAAAACAATAGTGTGCACTAAATCAGCTGCACATGCACCAATACCATAGAAAGTAGCACCCTTTAGACGAATGATTTCCATTGCCTTACCAGACACAATCTTGGACACTTTTTTTTTGTCGATATTTTGATACTCTGGAAAGGACGTCAAGGGTTGGCCACCGATAGTGGCAGCATCCCAAGCAATCATTTGAGAATCGCCGTGTTCACCAAGGACAAAGGCGTTGATAGATTGTGGATTGACATCAAAAAATTCACCAAGATGAACACAGAGACGAGTCGTATCCAAGTAAGTACCCGAACCAATCACCTGATTAGCAGGCAAGCCAGAGAGTTTACGAGCAATGTGAGTCAGGATATCCACAGGGTTTGATACCATCAGGATGACAGCGTCTTCCCTGATAGGCTGCATACTGCCAATGACATTTTTCAGCACACGATAATTGCGTTCAATGAGCTTGGTACGAGGCTCGCCATCTCTTTGCTTGGCACCAGCAGTGATCACAATGATATCAGCTTGACCAGCTTCTTCAGGAGCAGCACCACGGATGCGAGTATGACTGACGCTGGCGGCATCAGCTAAATCAAGGACTTGGGCTTTCACAATATCAGGGCTAACGTCAACGATCAGAATTTCGGAGCAAATATTTTTAAACATCAATGCATAAGCGAGTGATGCACCAACGGCACCAGCACCAACAATAGCGACTCTAGAGTGTGAAACCATATAATAAAATAGTTTGAGTTTTAAGGGAAATAAGATAAGTTTATAGTAGTAAAGAGAAAAGGAAAAGAAATTAGATGAAACGATGCTTAAATCAGCCTCTATTTATATTCACACACATCCAAAGCGGGATTTCATTTATTGTTGCAGCAGTAATATAGCAGAGCCATTATGCATGAATGGCACCACGCTTTCCCAAATCTATTTTTTCCTTGATTTGTCAATTAAATAGTGATTATCTTGTATTTTAGGGACGTTTTCCTCATGTTAATCTGAGAGCATTTGAAAATGTGTGTCCATTTATTACAAGGCTATTATAAAACCACTTGAAATTTGTTGGGATTTCTGTACTATCATCCATGGAAGGAGGAGTAGTACTTGAAAATTTTGCATAATTCAAATTATCAAATTAAAAACATGGGATTTCGGTGGAATAAGTCCCTTAGATGCTTGGCCAAGCGAGCATGTGGGGCCAGAAGAACTTCACGCTAAGCAACTGTGCTAATGTCTCGATAGAAAAATAGAAATTTCCATCCAGATAAGACTGCACCACAAATCCGGGTTCAAGCCATGCTTGTATATTTTAGCTTCTGAAAGAAAAATATAGTATCGTGATTCATCAAGTTCCACTCGTGAAAAAAACACACCCTTCTACATGGTGTAACGATATCTCATTGAGAATATAAACATGTCATATCGTCGACTCACTTTTTTTTTCTTTACAATCTGGCCTGGTGCAACACAATAACATATCAGTGTGTTCATCCAATCAGGTTCGTGATTCCTCATTCAGTTCAAACAGTTTCCAAATTTGAACATCAGGCATCTCAAATGTCATTTATGCGATTCACATTCGCAATTGATTGTATAATACGTGTTATATCAATGGCAATGTTTCTCCATCGAATAAACCGACGTTACGGATACTATAATAACTACTCTGATTGCACCATGACATATGCAATCGTGGATAATAAAAGTTTTTGAAGTGCCTTCCACTACTTCCATCATCTAAGCATTCTTACGTCATGTAAAATCGTTGAAAGTGATTGTAATGCTGTAGCCCTCAGATATATCTATAGGCAATAAGAATGCTAGAGGGATTTGCTCATGTTTATAGTATAGCGAGTTATCTAAGATGGGCGGGTGCCTCATCGTAAACCACGGATTCACATCAAGTTCAAGGTACATCGAGCATTAACAGATGCTTAATTTCCTCAAATTGTGTTGGTAGAAATGATTCAACTCAATACTTGATTACTCTTATGTCTATATGATTTAACAGAGAATACACCCTTGAGCCAACAGAATTAGTTGTTTTTGCATACAATCTCCATATAACATTACATGATAATAAGACCTCAAACAGTGAAGAATTTGTACGAACTACTATCTCAACGACCCTTTCCCCCTTTGGGTGGCTTCCTGACCTACGCTTTGCTTCTTCGGTGGGAACCAACTGACGTAAACGCGGCTCGCACAGCCGCCAGCCCTTAGTTTATATCAACAAATCAACAATAGTTAAATTCTTTGAATGTCTCTTTTATGTAGTAGTATTTTTGGGTTTGTTTGATAGCTTTTAAAAGCATTCATTACCCTTATGAAGCTGCATTTTGAAGCCAAATTATTTTACATTCCGATGTTCAATTTCTGTCTCGATTCGTTGATTCTGGTCACAAACCGACCTGTTTGATCTATTTTGCAGGTTCTGACTCTATGAGGTTTAATTATAATCCAAAACTCTCTTAAGCTTTCTGGAAGTACTTTTCAAGGCACATCCTATGGTGCAAAGAAAAACAGGCGTTTTAAGTAAGCTTGGTGAGAGGTTTTGGAAAATACTAAATGTGGCTTTTGGCTAAAATGTCAACCTTTTACATATAAAGGTCTCACAGACAAAGTTTCAAGGGCTGCTTTGGATCAAGAGAAACATTTTGATTCAGTATATGCCTTAGTAGAAATCTTCATTTTTGCCTTTAAAAACGTGATCGTTTGA
>DF836303.1:204423-218017 GCA_000950595.1 Mucor ambiguus | reverse complement strand
TATTCCTCATCCTAGATCAAGACTCTTTGACTGCGGCACTGTCAAAAAACTATAAATACCTGCAATCTTTACACAGTTTTCGATCCTGATGAAATCTTGGAATAGCTAATAAATATATTCAGTTTTAATTGTATTTTTTCTGTCTATATTTTGTATTCCTAAACAATGAGCAGGAAGATGGTGAGCTCTAAATGGTATTTTCAATTAATCAGTATGTTCGCACATTAATTTATCAGTCAATACAGATAATTGTGCTGAAGGTAAGTCTAAGAGGGAGTGGATGTACTGGAGCATCTTTGAGAAAGGTTGCTAATTGGGTACGGTTAGAACAAGAATTGGCGAAAACTTGAGTCTTATAAAATTCAAAGCTAATAAAGACACTTTAATACAAAAAAAAAACCCCCCTTTTGATGCTGTTAAGGATGGCAACGCTACGGGTACTAAGAGTTATGTATTTACAACTAAGTGTATTCAATGTGTGGGCTACTCAGCATGTATCATCAACATCAAGAGTGCCTTTTCAGCTACTCTTTGTTAAAATCCAAAGCAATCTTATCATGGTTTATTGAATAGTGTTCGTAATACCTTGTGAGACAAGTTCTCTCATCCAATCGACGTGAATCTTCAAAGTGTAGTTGTGCGCCCTTTTAAAAAACCTGAAGCATCCACACAGCCTTTAATCTTCTTTTTTCTCTCTTTTTCCTCAATAAGATCATCATTACACAATATGGTAACTTAAAACCTCTCGCATTTCGCGTACAATACAAGGCAATACTAACATGATCTATCTTACTGAAAAGGAGTTTTTATTTGGTAAGAGAAAGACACCCGCCGAGCTACTTCGACAACATCAACGAGCCATTACCAAAGCGCAACGAGAGCTCGACCGAGAAAGAGAGAAACTCGAGCGACAAGAAAAAAAGCTCATTTCAGACATCAAGAAGTCTGCCAAAGCAAATCAAATGGGTGCTTGTAAAGTGATGGCCAAAGATTTAGTCCGTACACGACGCAATGTTCAAAAGTTTTATCAAATGAAGACGCAACTACAAGCAGTGGGTTTACGTATTCAGACATTACGTTCCAGCCAGCAAATGGCAGAGGCCATGAAGGGTGCTACCAAAGCCATGGGATCCATGAACCGACAAATGAATTTACCTCAGATACAGAAAATCATGATGGAATTTGAGAAAGAGAGTGAAATGATGGACATGAAGGATGAAATGATGGGTGATGCGATTGACGATGCTTTTGAAGAGGATGAGGATGAAGAAGAAAGTGATGAGATTGTGAATAAGGTGCTGGATGAAATTGGGATCAGTTTCAATCAAGAATTGGCAGATGTGCCTACAGGCATTAAGCAGTCTGAACCTGCTGTATCATCTCCTGCTGCTTCCGAGAGAGTAGCTCAAACCGAAGGCTTGTCTGCTGACGATGCTGCTTTGCAAGCAAGATTAGATAATTTGAGAAGAGAATAAACAACTGCGAATACCCTATTTTTTATTAACTCAATTCAAAACCTGTGTTTGTATTAATAGCTGTGTGTGTTGTGGTAAAGTGGATGTGTAAGTACCAGTGCTTCACTCTATGTTGGATAGCTGCATATTTACCATAAACTAATTTTTCTTTCAGCAAGGACTTTTTTGTATAGGCTGGCAATTTCAGCAAGTTGAAGCTATAAAGTAAATCCAGTCAGTCCATCATGATCAGCTCCCACACCAAAGAGAGATTTGGTACTTTACCATGTTGAACTCGATGGCAATCTTCCAGACTTGTTATTCAAATTCAACTTGAAAAACGACTTTACAATTTTTGTACCATCCATATTGGTTGAATCTATGGAAACCATTCTCACAGTGAACGCAGGCTGCAAGTAATCAAAACCACCCAAGGGAGGTTTAGGGCATCCAGTGACAAATTTAAGAAATGCTCTTTTTTCAGTCGAGTTGAATTCAGCTACAATTTGCCATAATGACCTGACCACTGGATGGTGGTCGAAATAGCCATTGTCGTATTGTGTGTGCTTTCTGAGATCATTGACATCTATCATCCAGCAGGTGAGTCAGTTTTCGCTTTCAATCATAACTAGTTTACCGAGAGAAAAAGCATACCAAAATCAGTGTCTTCCCCTGATAACACACGCTGCAATTCAGGAGGTGAAAATAAGCGAATCCAACTCTCTGAAATAACAGTTCTGAAACCACGAATGAACGCTCTTGTTTGTTCTTTGGCTCTTTGATTCAACTTGTAATCTGCCATCAGGTACACATATTCTACCTTGTTGCTGTCTGTCACTACTGTACTTTTTCCTCTCTAGCAAAAGCAGATCTAGTTTACTCACTCAATTGGTCAACCCTGGCTCACACTTACAAATTTCAACTCGTGTGTCTCTACTTTGCCAAAGATTTGCTCATCTGTTTCGAATGTTAAACACAAGTCTTCCACATTACCACCATAATGCTTGATGAATGTCAAATTGCGCCACACTTCTTCATCCAGCTCCTTCAATTCTTCTAAAAATACATTCCGTCCAAGCAAGCGAGCCAGCAAAAAACCAGCAAATTGCACATCCAGAAGCACACCTTCGTACAATGCTTTACCAATTGCCTTGCCGATGAATTCAAATAACTGGATATGGTGTCGACCATGAACGCTGGATGTAGCACTTGGGTAGAAGCTATGTGTCTTTGTTGAACTGAATAAGCCGTAATCGGGCTCAAAGGCTTCTGCAATCATCATGGTCAAAAAGTCTATCAGGAAGCTTGTCAACCACTGTAAACACATTATTTTTTAATGGGAAACATGTGTACCTTTGAAAGGACCACCTTGATCTATACCAGCCTCTTCCATACCCAACTCATTAACAAACGAAACACAGATCGTACATTTCCACGCAGAGGCAGGCAAATTAACGAGTTGTTGGTATCCATCTTCCAAAACATGTGATCTCCTTACTGTAATGTGTCTGTTGGCTGTCTTGGTGCAAGTGTACTTATCCAACTCGATCCACTCACGGAAAATCTTGAGTCGCATATCAAATGACACTGTGTGCGGCATGAGTTGTAGTATACGTAGAGGCACAGGATCGCCTTGCTTTAGCCTCTCTAAAAACATGGCTGCCATCGTGTCTTTTGTATTCTCATTAAAAATGCTGGAGAAGAAAGTTTTGATGCTATTGCTGTTGCTGGTTTGGACGAGAAGCCAATGATTTGGCGGGCAAAATGGATGATGCAAGTCGAGATCATAAATTTGAAGCAATAAACGACGCGCTGATTTGAATGCGTTGGCTGCAGGTGGAAGTTCGCTTGGTATGTCTGTGTGTTGTTGAATGAGTGAAAAGTAGAATTGGTTGAGAAAGCGACTGACTTGAATCAGAGTAGACGGCGAGAATGGTTCTTGTTGTGTAAAGATGTCCACGTCGTCCAAAGTTCTATAGTCTATGTGTGTGAGTGCGTCAAGTAGAATGATATATGCTTTATATACTCACAAAAAGACGATGGAACATGCCTCGCAAAAGACCTTGAGGGTCTGTGCTAGTGGTTCTTTGTTGATATTTGCTTGCTTGGCTGCATTGAGGTAGATCACCATATTGCCTTTGGGCCCAAAACAGTTCATCAACTTCCATAGTTGAGGCATCAGATGAGAGGTGAAGGCAATTCTATAAAATATGACTTTTCGATGCGCTTTAAAGACCTGAGTCAATTGCATGTACATGGAAAAGATGGATGCCACTTGTATTGAAAATAGAGCCATTGTATCGTTATGGCTATTGTGCGATGGACTCCTTTTCGAAAGCAACATTCTAGGGTTGCTTTTGGTAGTAGTTGTTGCTGCTGTCGCTGTTGCTGGGTATCTTGAGCCAAATTGGATAATGTCTTCAAACAGCTGATCCATGAAAGAACGAGACCACAGATATTCCAATTGATACATAACGTGGTCAAATACCACACTCGGTATGTTGTTTCCCCATGTCGCTTTTGACCATTTAAAAATGGGATGGTACGCTGGAAAGGAGGGCGATTGTCTATCGGAAAAGCGAGGCTCAATGTATGGGAAAAAGAACTCTGTCCATTCGATCATTTGCATGGCGTGTTCTGCCTTTTGAGGGTTTTTATCACTGCTCCAAAGATCGACCAAGTTGGCCAAAAGAAACAAACTTCCATTTCCATCCAGTTGGTCCACAGAGAAAGAAGATGATTCCATTAAATAGGGTTTCACAGTAGTGAGTGCCCATTTTCGTAATCGATCTGCCATCATGTCATTGATGAGTCGAGTGATAAAAGGCACTGCCAATGTGTTGGTCCATAAAAAGCGGCAAGCAGTGGCCATGTCCAACGCATCGCTTGATAATTCTGCATTTTCGATGGGAAAGAGCGTCAATCGTATCATGGTGGATAGCCATAATTTGGACGCATTCATCGTGGCTGTGGCGTCTTTTCTGTCCTGTAATTTGATGATATGTTGCACACAGAGTATCAATGCATCTCGCAGGTTGAATTGAAATAGCGTTCTTTTCAATATGGTTTGTGCTCTACTCTGCAGGATTTTATCGGGTATGTCAATGACATGGTAAGTGTCCAAGATGTGCTTTGTCACGTATGTCTTTGGGTTGAGGTACTGCAGCAAAAACGTCAATTCAGGGCCAAACGAAGTCGTGTCGTTGGATGAGGTACATTCAGTTATGCATTGCACAATGACCACCTCCAGATACTTTGATGCTTGATCCATGTATCTCATGTCTATCAATAAGCAATAGTAGGGTATGTCCGCATTGGTATGTTTGAATTTGTTGCGTGTCAAGCACTTGACAAGTCGCCTTAGCCCATTGCCCAACACAACACCATGACGAGTCATGATACAGTATACGCCCAACAGTTGATAAAAGTCCAAGATGGATAGCTCATTTGGATTGTCCATGCTGCTGTCCCACCAGGCCTGGCATTGTGCGCGAGATGCTGATCTTTGCTGTCGTTGTTTCCACCATGATTGAATGGTGATCACTGCTCTGGTTTCCCTCTCCAGCCGCTGTTTTTTAATGCGCTCTTTTTCTCGTTTCTCTCTTTCTTGCCGAGTGGTTTCTATAAACTTTTCCTTGGCTTGGTTTGTGGGCGAAAACATGATAACTAAAGTGTGTGCATGTTGAGTAACCGCAAAAAAGAGAAAGAAAGTGTATGCCCCTTTTTATGTGCTGGCTGGGTTGGTTGCCATGGTGAAGCGGCAACAAAAGAGTGGACTGCCAATAAAACCGTACAACAAGCACCACTTTCTTGCATTGCTTTTCTCTCTCTCTCTTTCTTTCTCTCGCACCTAGAATTAAAAGATGTTTAGAGATTCTCGGCCGATAGCTCTTCGCAAACTAAACCCATTTTCAAATCGAAAGCATCGAACATCAGACTCAATACACAGCGATGAAGATCCGTTACTAGACGAAGAAGCGGCATTCAACCTGTTAAATTCACCTACTTCGCCTATCAATCCTTCTTCCTCTGCAAATTCACCAAGACGATCCTCTCCATCCACAACGCAGCCGTCACCAACGACAAAGCAGCAAGAAGGCAAGAGTTTCATGTCTTGGTTTTTCAAAAAGAAGGTGTATTCACCAAGGACGATATCACTGGGAGCAGATGGTAAAAACTTGACGGTGTGAGGTTTGCCAAGAGAATACTAAAAGCAGCTTTCATAGACAAAGAAAAGAACAAGTACTGCGCTAATGTGATTATCAATCAGAAATACAACATTATTACCTTCTTACCTGTGGTTCTATTTGAGCAGGCAAGTATTGAGCGTAGATCATATCTATCCTTGGTAAAGCTAACCACACTCATATAGTTTGTTATTTTCTTTAATCTATACTTTTTACTGGTTGCATTATCACAATTTGTACCTGCCCTCAAAATTGGCTACATCCTGACCTACTTTGGACCATTGTGTTTTGTCCTTTTGATCACCATCAGTAAAGAAGCCCTAGACGATTACCAGCGCTACAAGCGAGACAAGGAAGCCAACTCTCAGCTTTACACACGACTCACGCCTTCTGGCAACCAAAATATACCAAGCTCCAAAATCAGAGTAGGCGATTTCATCCATATTCTTAAAGACCAACGTATTCCAGCAGACATGATTTTATTGAGAACAACCGAAGAGTTGGGTGCCAGTTTTATTAGAACAGATCAATTGGATGGCGAGACAGACTGGAAGTTACGATTAGCGATACCTTCGTTGCAGAGATTGCCCTCAGATCAAGATGTGTTGAATATCAAAGGACATATTTATGCAGATGCACCACACAAGGATATTCATAGTTTTGTTGGTACAGTGTCTGTCAATGACCCTCAGACGGGTAGAGAGCAGATTGAACCGCTCGGTGTAGAAAATACCATGTGGACAAATACTGTGTTGGCTTCAGGCTCTGCTATAGGGTTTGTTATTTATACAGGTAAAGACACCCGTGCTGTTATGAACACCAACCATCCCAAGACAAAGGTAGGCTTGATGGATCAAGAAATCAATCAGTTGGCCAAGGTAAGCCATATTATAACTAGTATCACTCATACTCTTGTCACTCATCGCACGTTTACATAGATTCTGTTTATTGTCACTCTTGCTTTATCTGTCATTATGGTGGGCCTAAATGGATTTCGTGGTGTATGGTATATTTACGTTTTTCGCTTTCTGATCTTGTTCTCGTCCATCATCCCCATCGGTCTACGCGTGAACCTGGATATGGGTAAAAGTGTGTATGCGCGTCAAATCGAACACGATCAAGAAATCATGGGCACCATTGTTCGCACCAGTACATTACCCGAGGAGCTGGGCCGAGTGGAATACCTGTTGACAGATAAAACAGGCACGTTGACACAAAATGACATGGAACTCAAGAAACTGCATATGGGTACCATGTCCTACAGCTCAGATACCATGGACGAGATCCAAACACATCTAGCCACGGCTTTTGGATCACAGCAACAACAAGAGCTCAACAAGGGCCGCAGAAATATTTCTGTGCGTGTGCGAGACATTGTGCAAGCTTTGGCACTGTGTCATAATGTCACTCCTTCCACCAGCATCGATGGCGATATCACTTATCAAGCATCCAGCCCTGACGAAGTAGCCATTGTGAAATGGACAGAGCACATGGGTCTCACTCTGTTTAATCGAGATATCAACACCATTCAATTACGCGTGGATGCCACGGGCGACATGCTGTACTTTGATGTGCTCCATTTATTCCCCTTTACTAGTGAAACCAAACGTATGGGCATCATTGTCAGAAACAGACAAACACAAGAAATCACATTTTTCGAAAAAGGAGCAGATGCTGTCATGGCGCGCATTGTGCAATACAATGACTGGTTGAACGAAGAGTGCGATAACATGGCAAGAGAAGGCTTACGCACCCTAGTAGTGGCCAAGAAGAGTTTATCACAGGAAGCCTATCATGAATTCACAGCTAAATACCACGAAGCAGAAGTCGCCTTGCACGATCGAAACGCACTCAAACAAGTTGTGTTAGAGACCCTGTTGGAGTCCAATCTCGAGTTGTTGGGATTGACAGGCGTCGAAGACAAGTTGCAAGAAGGTGTCAAGAACACGTTGGAGCAGATGAGAAACGCGGGTCTCAAGGTGTGGATGTTGACAGGCGATAAGATTGAAACGGCTACTTGCATTGCCATTTCGTCCAAGTTGGTATCGAGAAATCAAGGAATTCATACCATCTCTAAAAGTAAGTCTTGCTTGTTTCGATCCTGTATGAAAGCATATATTAAAGAGTTTCGTCAGTCAAAACTGCTATGGAGGCTTGGGATGAAATTGACAATCTACGCACAAAGACAGACAACTGCTTGGTCATTGACGGTGAGTCATTGCAACTATGCCTCGATCATTATGTGGATGAGTTCATTGAGATGGTGACACTCCTGCCTGTGGTGGTCTGTTGTCGTTGTTCGCCTACACAAAAAGCAGACATCACTCGTCTCATCAAAGAATATACCAAGAAACGCGTGCTGTGCATTGGTGATGGTGGCAACGATGTGAGCATGATTCAAGCGGCTGATGTTGGTGTGGGTATTGTTGGCAAAGAAGGAAAACAAGCTTCGTTGGCTGCTGATTTCTCAATCACTCAGTTCAGCTATTTAACCAAGTTACTATGTAAGTTTTTGCGTGTTGAGGTGAGGTTTTGATATGACTATTTTGCTAATGAAGCACGCTATATAGTATGGCATGGCAGAAACAGTTACAAAAGATCAGCGAAACTATCTCAATTTGTCATTCATCGTGGCCTCATCATTTCAGTCATGCAAGCTGTCTTTTCTGCCCTGTTTTACTTTGCACCAATTGCTTTGTATCAAGGTATGCTGATTGTGGGTTATGCAACCGTGTACACGAATGCGCCTGTCTTTTCGTTGGTGCTGGACCAAGATGTCAGTGAAGAAATTGCCATGATGTATCCCGAACTGTACAAGGATTTGACCAAAGGTCGATCTCTGTCTTATAGAACCTTCTTTACATGGTTGTTGATCAGTGTGTATCAAGGCGGTGCCATCATGATCTTGTCCATTATCTTGTTTGAAGATGAGTTCATCCATATCGTAGCCATTTCCTTTACTGCATTGATTTTCAATGAGTTACTAATGGTAGCATTAGAGATCAACACATGGTGAGTTTTTGTTAAAACTTTGGAAATAATGTCTTTTGTACTCACAATCGATTACCCTGTAGGCATCGATATATGATTTTGGCTGAACTCGTCACCGTCTTGATATACTTTGGATCCATGTGGTTACTTCCCACTTACTTCGACATGACATTTATCCTCACAGGCAGATTTGTATGGAAAGTAGCCGTCATCACTGCTGTCAGTAGTTGTCCACTGTACTTTGTAAAAATGATCAAACGAAGAATCGCACCTCCCAGTTATACAAAATTAACCTAATAAACGGCTTCTTTTATTCTAATGCTTTGGTCCAATCCCACTTGTCCCACGACTTGTTAAATGCTTGTTGTCTAGCATGGTTTTCCGACGCATGATGGTATCGAGGTTTTCTCCATAATTCAGGCCCCAGGTCCATCATACCCGCTATCACTTCTTTGCCAAACCAATAGGGAAAATCCTTTGTGTTTTCAATGACATGACCATAGCCTTTGTCGAGTCCACACCAGACATGAAAATAAGGTAAATTTGGGACCATGGAATGTCTGAATCCGCGCACCGATGTATCAATGATCTTTTTGTGTTGAGACCATTCTTCACCAGAGGCCATGATGGCTTCTTTGAAATAAGCAGGTGCATCTTCATACACACCGTAAGGTATGGGCACAGCTTCAATCACTGCGTGTCGTTGTTGTCGCAAGTTGATGACGGTCTCCATGAATACAACGCCCTTGCCTTGTTCGTGAAACATTTTCATCAAGCACTTTTGGAAGTTCTAACAAGAAATGTGAATAAGCATGGCGATCTCCTCATATTTCTCTTTATTGGCATACTTACTCTGATTTCTGTCCAAACATCATCATCGCACTCCAAAGTAGACGATACATGTTGAATAGGTACAATCAAACAGTTACCAGGCGTCAATTCCTGTACGTTCGGTAACGCCAAATAACAAGTGGTTCCCAACGAAATCATGGCTAGCTGAGGTGGGTTTCCATTTTGATAGCAAAATTTACATCTACTCAACGTCTCTTGCGTACGTTTGTAATCTGTCACTGCACGTCTCATCTTTTGCTCTTCAGTGGCTCCCTTCTTTGATGCCATGATGTCTGCTTTATCATCCATATAATCCAAGTTGTTTTCAAAAGCTGCGTCTGCCATGATGCGATTGGCAAATTCCATATCCATGTTGGAGGATCTGCTGTTGCCGCCCTTTTCTTGTCGCACCATCTCAGCCAGGGATAAGGTATCATCGGATGTCCCGTAACGAAGTCTTTCACCTGTGATTTTATCGTGTGTTCCCTCGTATTTCTTCTTGCCTTTTAGCACTTCGTGCTCTGGGTTGCCTTGCTTCAATGCGTAATCATACAATCGACCTTGACTATCAAGCTGAGGTAGCACTTGCACTGTATTCTCTGCTTGTTCAAATTTCTCCAACTCTAACTGATATTCCTTTTCTAGAGCTTCTACGTTATCTGATCCCATTAATTTGGCCTTGACAATCTTGGAATTGAGTTTGTTGAGTTGGTCACGGGTGAGCGCTTGGATTGGAACTGGCATGGAAATTTGAGGTATAACGGGTACTGGTGTAGGTGGTAGTGGAGCAGGCACTGAAGGTGTCGCTGCTGTAGATGCTGGTTGTGTTTGATAGCGAGGGGGTGGAGGAGATGGACGTTTGAATGATTTCTGTTGTGAATCTGTATCTGTAAACATGTATCGACGTCCTCTGTCGCTATTACTATCTCTGCTTCTACGATTATCGTTGTATCGACCATCATAATTTCTATCTCGACTACGTCTATCATCACTTTGTCTACTGCTATTACTGCTGCTGCCACCTCGTCTATTATCCAAATACTCTCTTTCAGCCAAAGCTTCTTCAAATTTCTCTACAGACTGTACGTTAAGAGAGTCAATACTATATATAAATTTACAGGCAAGTGGGGTTCTCTCTATACTTTACCCCATATTTCTCGATACCAACTTCTCTCAGTGATCTGCCCTGGTCTTGAGCTTGTTCCTTTGCACGCTTCAGTTTCATCATGCGCCAGTTGGAACCCGCATCCCCAAATTTGATAGCTCTCTTCTGTTCTTCTGGGTAATCTTCAAATTTGACACCTTGAACCAAGTGCTGATTCAATTCTCTTTCACTGACTTTGGGCTAAAAAATATCATATCAATTCACATGTCTCTTGATTAAGCGACCATCCAAGTAGTTGAACTTACCAGATCAGGGTTTACTTTAGGTTTATCCTCTTCTCTGATACGGGCTGATCCCATAGCACCAAAATCCAAACCACCATCCAGCATCCAGCCATGTCGAGCATCTTGTTCTTTAGGCATCATACTACTGGTAGGTACGTCATCTTGCAGCTGTAGTTTGGCTTCATTGGCTTGCTGTTGGCTTTTTAAATAGTCGGCAGGCGCAATCTCTGATTGAATGCCACTGTCGTTTGCACCTGCTGCTTCCACCCAAAGAGAAGGGTCAGAGTAATCAATCTCTAGTTCTTTTTCATGCTTTTGGCGAGAAGAGGAGCTGCTCTTTTTATGCTTTTTGTGGTCTCTGCTGCTACTACTGGTACTGCTAGAGTGTTCTCTCTTGCTTGATTTTCGTTCCTTCTTGTGTTTATGATCACCCATAGTTTTGTATAAAATATGAAGGCGAAAAAAAGTGAAACGTTCAATTTCACCATTTCAGTTAGTTTAAATAGGACTGGGATTTGGTTTTTCTTTGTCACATTTGTCATTGACCTTTTTAGTTGAATTATTACTTTGTTTCTCTTCTTCACATTATGCCTCGCCACTCAAAGAACAATACAGCATCCAGCGTGTTTACATACCATGAGTCTCATACTCTTGACTACGGTACCAAGAGAGTGAGTGCAACTGATAGTCTAATATAGAAAGTTTGAAAATTGATTAATAATTTGGGCATAGCAACGTTTAGGAAGAGACTCTTTCAGAAACTACGATGCTTGCTTCTTGTGCCTTCAAACAGCCAGAGATCCGGTATGCTGTGGTGAGGGTCATTTAGCTTGTCGCGAATGTATGTATGAAAACATACTGCAACAAAAGCAAGCCATAAAGCACGAGCAAAAGATGATTGAGCTTAAGAACCAAGAATCAGAACAACAAAAGCAACTGGAGGAATTGGAAGCCAAGCGTGTTATTTTAGATACTTTTGACAAGACGCAGCATAGCATGTTGGGTGGCGAACGTCGACGTCCTACTATTAAAGACAGCCTCAAGGATGACACATTACCAGCAGCAACAAAGGACGAAAAGAAGCGCAAACGATCCGATGTAGATGCTGATGAAATAGCAAAGACAGCTGCTCAATTGAAAAAGGAAAAAGAAGAGGCTGCCAAGCCAAAGATTGGATCATTTTGGGTGGTAAATATTGAAATTAGCTTTGTGCATTGCATGCTGCTATCAAAAAGAGAGGCTGACACACCTTGATTCAATAGCCTTCCGTTACACCTGCTGCTGATGCCTCTGCTTTGAAAGCGACCAAAACTCAAGTGATATGTACAGCTGTTGACAAGACGCACCCTCTCAGTATTAAATCGTTAATAGATGTTAAGTTTCAAAAGGAAGATGGCAACGATAAAGACAAAAATCTGTGTCCTGCCTGTCTCAAAACATTAACTAATGCATCCAAACTATCAGGTAAAAATCATTGATTTCATGATAGAGATACAGCGTGTGTGCGGCTTGTATTAATCCCTCTTCTTCATTTAGTGTTGCGAAACTGTGGACATGTTCTTTGTCATCATTGCGTCGACTTGTTTGTATCTAAATCCAAGAAGTGCTATGTTTGTGAAAAGAAGGCAAAGTCAAAGGACATCATTGATATGAGCCCTGAAGGAACTGGGTTTGCAAGTGCAAGTACAAAGGCAGTTGCAGAGAAGTTTAATCTAGCTTTTCAGTAATAAAATACACCCACTGTGCACTTTAGCATGGTTAACTCATTTGATTGCTTTGCTGTAATGCAACCAATTAGCAGATCAGAGAGTATGCGTTGAAAGCGTTTATTATAATGAGGACACGCGATGACATGTGTCTTCTTTCTTTTTCATTCGCATGATATCATTTTAAACATATCGTCCATTGAAGCAGGTGTGAGCGAACGCCGTTTATTTTTACTCATATCAGGAATCACCAGCATTCTTCTCATAGACAAAACATATCCCATTTATTTAAATAAAACGAAAGTTTAAGTTGCTCGACCAAGTGTAGGCGATGAAAAAGGTACGGAGGCATAAAAAACACAGCAGTATAGACAAACCACACCGTGAATATATTTAGAGGAATTGTTAGTAGTCAATAATGCGCTTCAGCTTTTATTTTTTCAGAAAATAGCCATTTTTGAGGTAGATGTGCCAATTCTTTATTTGACCCTCCCTTTTTGACCTCAACCCTCAGGAGAAATTTCTAGTTTTTGAGGGTTTCCTAATGACAAAAGTAACAAGCTATTTAGTAAAGTATTCCATTAAATTTTTAGAGCTAAGGACTATATTCTTCATTTAATAGATCAGTATATTTTACTTGCTAGTTATCGAGATAATGAGGAAGAAGTTGAATTTCTGGAGCCTCAAAATACCATTTTTAGCTCTAGCATGAAGATACTTCAACGTCCGACTAAAAGGGGTCTAGTAGGGTCCACTTTTCTTGTATGCTTGATTTCTCCATATCCTTATTATTAAAATGCAAATTAAAAAAAGCTTTAAAATTGAGACGCTAAAAGACACCTTTTGATTTAAGTCTTTTAAGAAACAACCTATTTTTGAGTGAGATATGCCAACTTTTAGCTTGACCATGGTTTTTTGACTTCAGCCTTCAGGAAAAAATCTTAGCTTTTAACCTTTTACCAGAGATAAAAACATTAAAAGATTTTGAAAATTATATATATTAGTACGTATAACAGAGTACTACAATTTTTATTAT
>DF836303.1:181233-192737 GCA_000950595.1 Mucor ambiguus | reverse complement strand
GTAGCAACAAAATGATACAAAATGCAATGATCATCTTTGTTTGAATGTGTAACTGAAATCGTACAATCATTCATGTAGGGTTCGATTGTCTGGGTTTCTTCTGTTTTCGATTCTGATGTGTATAACTTTTTGTTGTGATGTACAGTAGTAGTACTCCTTAAGGACACTCTCGTGAAAGTAATGCAGCCAGTTCACCTTTCAATTCACGTGCGATCATAAAAGTCAAATGATGGTTTACCTCCATATAATTTGCTTTCTCCCTCTCTCTTTTTCTACTGCCACCAGAGGCATCTGAGTTTCCAATGCTTCCATCCGAATGTCACTTTTTACTTGTAGAGCTGTTTTCTCTCCAAAGTTTTATAAAGAGAGAGAGAGAGAGATAGCCTATAGATGCCGATTTTTCGATCTACTTACACTGCGCATCTAAATTTGAGGACTCTTTTCTTTTAGGCTATTTTTTAAAGAATAAGATAACCTTTGAAGAAAAATATGCTATATAAAATGTGGTTATCTCAATAGTTGGTGTTTCTGTTCTCTTTCACAACTGCGATCTGTGCTTGGGTGCTTCCAGACATGGATTTTTCAAGTGTGCCCTGAATTTTTAAATTCTTGAGCCCAATGTGTACCATGGCACAGCCAATCACAAGCGACGTGTATTAATTTCATTTCAAACACAGGACATTAATTACTTTTTTTTTTTCCTCTCTTCCTTTCCTTTCTCTTTTTTACAAGGTGAAAAGCCTTTCAGAGATCTCTTTCAATCTACTACTTCAATGACAATCAACGCACCTACAAGTGCTGCTGGACAACAGCAAGGAACCCAAACTGCTGAAAAAGATGAAATTTGGTCTACCATCTTGACAGGTGTTGCTTCGTCAAAAATGGTGCCTACTAAAAAGCTTCTTGTGCTGGGTAAGTTTTTGTATAAATTCTTGTATACATTCAGAAAAGCCTTCAGTTATTCTCACACAAACAATTACAAAAGGTGATCCTGGTAGTGGTAAATCAACTTTAATTCATTATCTGAAAAATGATCCTGGACCGCAAATCACCAAAAACGAAAATGATGAACCAGCAACGGCAGCATCAGCAACGTTTGGCATTAGCAGTAGCCATAATTACACTCCACTGCCTATTGATAACCTTGACGATGATGCGACGAATACATTGGCTTTGGGGTATAACTTTATCGATGTGCAAGATGAAGACAATGAAGGTAGGATATTCTTAACGCTGATTGCAATAGTTTCAATTAACTCGAGTCATCAGCTATTGCTCGTTTAGGTGTTTATCAATTGGGCCTGTCAGCAGTAGAATATATGCCCTTGTTGAAATTCGCACTAGGCGCTGATACGCTGGCTGATTCGGCTGTTATTCTTGTGCTGGATTGGACGCGTCCATGGGAATTTTTAGAGACATTTCAACGATGGATCAATGTACTGCAACACCGTATGGACGAGATTTGCAAAGAGGGAAGTGCTGGAGAGTCATGGAGTCGAGGAAAGGCTGTAGTGGATGATCTCCGGGAAAAAGGTATGCTACAGGAAACAGCGAATCCGAATGCATGTATAGACTTATACCGCCCTCTCTAGTTGAGCACTATCTCCAGACTTACACAGAGCCCGTGCCTTTAAACACATTCAGCAATATGGCCGCATCCACATCAACTGGATCCGTGCCTTCCACACCCACTACATTTGTCACTCCATTAGTCACCACCACGACTTCTGCAGATCAAGTTACCTTGCCCTTGACACAAGGTACTTTGACCAATAACCTGGGTATTCCCATCTTTGTTGTCTGTTGCAAGGTAAAGTGCCTAAAATGTCCCTCTTCAATCTCTATCACTTTACTCAGTCCAGATTGATGAATAGAGTGATGCTCAGAATACACTGGAACAGGCATTGGATTACAAAGACGAACAGTTTGATTTCATTCAGCAGACACTACGCTGTATTTGCATGAAATGTAAGTTGGCACTCTCTTCCTCTTTATAGACAAGCTAATCCAACACGACACTGCAACTAGTTGGCGCTGCATTATTTTATACCTCGACACTTCAACCCTATACCTTCCACAACCTACGTCAATACATCCTCCATCGATTATTAACAACGGCTACGAAATCATATCCATTTAAATTAAAGGCACAAGTGGTTGAGCGAGATTCAGTACTTGTACCAGCAGGCTGGGACTCATGGGGCAAATTACGTGTTTTGAGAGAAGGCTTTGATTGTGAAGCTGTTCATCAAGGCTGGGATTCTGACATGGATGCTGTCACAGATAGACAACAACCAGGCGCTCATGGATGTCGCGGCAACTACGAGGAGGTAATCACCAATCCCAATTCAACAGAACAGCCTTTGAACAATGTGCCTCCTCCAGTGACCTGCGAAGACGAACAGGCATTTCTGGATAGACATTTTGAGACGTTACAACATGGCAGCGAATTACCAGGTAGAAAAGGAACAGGTGCTACTTCAGCTGCTGCCAATGCCACAACGAGACCAAGCGTCGTGGGTCCTTTGGGCGTGTCTTCTGCTTTGGACTTTGTACCTGATCATCGCAGTGGTGTCGCTGGAAGTAGACACAAAGATGTTTCTTCTCCTGATAGTAATATCAAGGTAACGTAATTAAACTTTCTGTGCGTCTATGAGCCGCATTCACTCACACTATAGCGTCCAAAATTAGCTATCATCTAGCTCCAGTTCCACCACAACAAATGCATCCTCTGTAGCAACAAAACTATCCAGTTTGACATCTGGACTAGGCAGTGGCGGCGTAAGCGGATCAGGAGGAGCCGCATCAACATCAGGCGTTGGATCCAACGCACCATTATCACCGATCGATACCAATAATATGGCTTCTCCATTGGGGGGTGTCAATCAAACTGGAGTTGCAGGCGCAGCAGCAGGAGGAGGAGGCCCATCGCACGAAGTGTTGGCCAACTTTTTCCAATCTTTGTTGGTTAAAAAGACATCATCGTCGTCTGGTGGTTCATCGCCTACTGCTACATCTTTGCTAGGAGGATCCAGTCTGAACGGCGGTTCTGCTACAAGAGGAGGAGACGATGGCGATGCTTCTCTTCAATCTCCATCATCGACGGGTGCCTCCACGAGAAGACCCACGATCAGTAGAAAAGATGTCCACAAGGAACTTGATCGCATGCGACAATATGTGAATAAGCCCTAAAATTATACATTAATTCTCATTAATAAACTATATCTGCCAACAAGAGATGTGATATTGGAATGCTAATGCTTTATTCAAAATGTTACTCTTTAAAGAATTGCCTATGTTCAGGGACAGGGGTCAACAAAGTATCCTGCTCCAAGGCAGCCACCAAATTGTCCAACACCAACTTCTCCATCTTGTACTGAGACTCATTGGTAAAAGTGCCAATGTGGGGCAACAAAACGCAACGAGGATGAGCCAACAAACCAGGAGAGATCTTGGGTTCTTCCTCAAACACATCCAAACCAGCAGACAGCACCTTACCTCTTTCCAAAGCATTGACAAGAGCAGCTTCATTGACGACCTTACCACGAGCCGTATTTACAAGAATGACACCATCCTTCATCAAGGTAAACTCTCTGTAGCTGATCAAATGAGTTGTATTGGCATTCAAGGGACAATGTACAGAGATAATGTCTGAAGTCTTGAGCAATGTCTCAAAATCAACGTACTCCATGCCTTGCTCTAATTCAGGACTAAGACGACTACGGTTATGATATTGCACCTTGGCCAGATCGAATCCAGACATGCGTTTTGCCAACGTACGACCAATACCACCTGCACCAAGGATGCCCAACACTTTACCCTGTGGGTCAGTTCCCATGCGCACACCGTTACGCCAGCGACCTTGACGCAGATTCTCACTGGCGGCCAAGACGTTTCTGCAGCAGTTCAAGATCAAGATGGCAGCAATATCTGCAGTCGCGTCATCGACGGCCATAGGTGTATGAGACACCATGACCTTGCGATTTGCGCATGCTTGCACATCTATAGAGTCGTAACCAGCACCACAATAGACAATGTACTTGAGAGCAGCAGGTAAATGAGACACGAGTTCAGCATCAAACGGACCTACCACGGATTGTGACTCAGGCGAACGGTAGATGATGGGCACGTCCTTGTATTTGGTAGAACAGTCTTCAATAAAGGCTTGACGTGATTTGGAAGTGTAGTATTCAATGGTATACTTTTTCTTTAAATCTTCATAAATGTCTGTAGCGAAATCGATACAACCGACGATAAGGACTTGAGGAGAAGAAGAGGACATGTTTGTGATGGCTGAATTGAAAGAGAAAGAAGCTCGAAAAAAATCAATTTAAACCCTCTTTGTATTTATGCGTTGTGTTTTGGTGTCGATGAGCCATCTACTATTCGCAAAATATGAGTAATCATCTGCCGGGAAAAAAAAAGATGTGAACAAAAATGCAGTGGTTTTCCCACTTAAGGTTTAGTAACGTGTATGCAATGATTGAAATTCAGAATGACCTTGTGGTGGTGATGGTAATATGGTTTTGACAAGCAATGTGCTGTGATTTTGCATTTTAGCTTGGGCCTTGTCAATAGAAAGCATGTGTATGATGATGGTATGCACCATTTGTAGATTGACCCACCTTATTTCACATAAAACGATACTATTATCTTGTAGAAGAATAACAGGCAAAACCTTTAAAGCCACATTGCGTGATCCCTGATGAACCTTAATCTCATGCAACTTATAAGCAAAGCTGGTAGATGCTGCAGTAGTTATTCTCCCGTTTATGCTTAGCTAAGGATCAACGCCAGTATGTTTATTCAATAGCAATAAAAAACAGATCTGCTTGTTGAAGCATCGGTGGCGAAAGTAATGTATCCCTTCAGTTTTGGCACTGCTCATGTACACTTTCTTTGCTTCGAGACCCATTCTTTTTGACAAAAATCACAACAACTTGTTCCGTCTCTCGGCTTATTTAGATAAAAACATCCTCCAAATGCTATTTACGTATCATGCTTGAAGCAACTGTACTAGTATTAGTCTGTGCAATAATAGACCAATATTCAGTTCCGTCTCTGTCTAGATTGACCAAGCATAATTAGGAGTGCTCACACCTTATGCGGCCATTTTTTCAGCATGCCAATGCTGATTTGTAGTAGGGCTTTGTAAAAGTCATCAAAAGTATTGATTTACCGACTTTACCTTTTTCTTTCTGTTTGTCTTTCATAAATTTTTTCTGTCTCTGCACATACTTTGGAAAGAGTGCGTTCACTTGTCGTCATTGTAAAAAGGAAGAATGAGCAGCTCTTCACCCTTAGCACCAAACACACCCAATACGCCATCCTCTTTGACAGCTATTACAACAGGCATATCATTCAAACGTCAATTCAAGCCTTATTTTACGAAAAGACAGTTGGCCTTACTCTCCAGTCTGAAAAAATCCGGCACTTTGGCAGTAAAAGAGAACACAGCACGACACACGTATTGTAAATTTATACAAGATGTTGGAAAAAAACTAGGCTTGTATGTGTAAAAGAAGCAATTTCAGATATGGATAGCACTAACAAGCCTTTTGCTACACCCACAGTCCTCAAAAAACAATCAGCACCTCACAAGCCCTCTACCATCGCTTCTATTTGTATTATTCCATTCGTGATTATGCTCCTCAGGTAACAACGGCGTATACCAGCTCTACAGATTAGAAAGGGACAGCACTGACATGCGACTGGTGTGTAGGATATTAGTGTCACATGTTTATTTGTCGCATCAAAGATTGAGGAAACACTCAAGAAGTTAAAGGACATTATTGTCGCTGTGCACAGTGTGAAATATCCTGACAAGAAAGAATTAGACCCAGAGCAGGTAAAGGAGAGAGACATTTGGATCTACGCACTCACAGTTGACCCATTTGCACCTTTCCAAAGATATCCGAAGAAAGGAGACGTAGAATCATCAATTACGAAAAGCTGTTGCTCGAGACACTAAGCTTTGATTTTCAACTGCGGCATCCTTATGAATATGTGATTAAATTTATCAAATGGATTCAAGGTGAGTAAATAGGTGGCTATGACATGGACAATCGAGCGAGTGACTGATGCAAAAGAGAAAGCCTTTCAACCCACATTAGACAGCAAAAGATTAGCACAAAAGGCTTATAGCCTGGCAGTAGACAGTTACAAAACCCTCGTGTGCATAGAGTATCCAGCTCATACAATTGCTGCTGCTTGTATATATTTGGCCTCTCGACTACTCAAGGATGAGGATGAGTCATTTCAGGGTTTATCGACAACAGAGCCTTGGGATCAGCACTTTTTATCGCGCATGGAGGATATTGAAGGTAAAAAGCGGGGTGTATTGCTCTTTTCACAACCTCTTTCAACTCACTGGATGTGTTGATTAGACGTTTGTCAGCAAATTTTGGATCTCTACATTGCCATCAATTATCGAGATGTAACACATTTGACAAAAATCAAGATTGCTTTAAACGAGCAGGCACAATTGAGAGGACCTGATAAAGTCATGGATGATGTGACAAAAGAAGAAGTTAAGTTGCAGACATCAGATTGGGAGTTTGATGGTGTCACCAATCCATTAGACGTTGTAAATACAAATCAGCATACAGTATCCTATCATTTCTCGACCTGTTAGAATAATAAAAAATGGAATCGTTTTACATGTAATCTATACTCTATAGTAGATAATTGTGATCTGTGCTTCACTATATATCTTGAAAATAAAATGTAATTAGCCTGGTTTTCCTTTATCAACCGTCTTTTTCTTTGTGTTTTGCAATCTTAAAAAATCGAGTCTGCGCAGGTAAAGATAATCTGTTGTGCTCTGTCTGATTGCAAAATCAATTTGTGGAGCAATGACTACGGAATACTAACTCACAGGTTATGGCATGTATCAGATAGCTGTCTTTTACTGATATCTTCATTGTGTCTGTCTTGGGAAAATGGGGGTGTGTTGAATACTTCTTCGAGGCATCGCATTAACAACCCTATTCAAATAATACTTGAACTGATCCCTGCATAATGCGCATGAAATCCCGAAAAACAATAGTGCGATTGAGGATATATCCAAATCGACTGTTTAACGAGCAAATGCATGGTCTTCCAAGTACCCGTTACGAATTTTTTCTCTAGGAAGCCTATATGTATTCGCCAATCATCAACTGGTCTGCTATGATTAATCATTCAGGGCATCTTTTCTACATTCAAGCAAACTCCTACTCGGGAATCAAAAGAAATGAATTTATTGATAGTATGAAGGGAAAGAAAGAAGAGCGAGCCAAAAACGATGAAATGGAAAAAAAAGGGGTATGTTGAAAAGAGAGAGAGAGAGAAATGCTATTAACGACGAAGAATCCAATCAGACCATGAAGCCTTAGATTCTTCTTGAGATTGTTCCTGTTTGCCTTCTTGTTTGATCTGTTTGTCGCTGTTGAGGCGAATCTTCATGTCTGCAGTTTCGTCGCGAGATTGCTTCAAAAATGGCATGACATTGGTGCCACCCGTACCTCTAACGACTTCAGCATTGGAGGCCAACTTTCTTGCGAGGCCCAATTGAGGAAACATTTGTGATACCTTGTCCGTCTTGGAGTTCTTGCGAATACCAGGTTGTGTCTCTAGTTGTGTTTGAGGATAGAGATCGTTGTGGGTAGCAGCAGATTTAGTTGATGCAGCAGCAGTAGCAGCAGGCTTCTCTGCTTCAGGTTGCTCTTGCTCTTTCTGAGCTGGTTGCTCATCTTGCTGTTGCTTCTTCTCAATAGCAAAACCGCCATGAGGAATATTGGGTCCCTTGCGAGCTTGATTGACGATATACAAGGTGACAATTTGAACATGTTTATCACGGAAGAGCTTGAGTTGATGAAGACAATCATTGTAGGCCTTGACGATCTCTAATTCTTCAGTAGTGATGCTTCCGTTCTTGTCATTTTCTTCCAATTGGAGGATATAAGGTCTAATATTGGCAGCTTCTTCTAAATCCTCCAGAAATTCACGGTGAGGTCGAGGCATGTACTTGCGCATGGCTCTCAAGAAGGTGTTGCGATTGGTGCGCTTGAAGCGAGGTGGTGTGCGAGGTGTTTCAGCGCCATTGTTTATTTCATCTGCAGGGTTCGTAGCAGGCAGCTTTGTGTATCTGTCGTTAGGCAAATCAGCAGCCTTGATGAACGAAGGTTTCTCTCCTGTGCGATGATGTTCCACACCAAATGCAACATCCAGTGCAGCGATCAAACTGCTTTGTGCGGCACTACCACCTGCATAACGTCTGTATTGGCTCAAAAGACGTTCAGCTTCATCCAAGTGTGACATGTCTGCATATTCGTCAGTCTGAGCATTCCATAGTGCATCCACGCCTTCATAGATCAAACCGAGAGGCAAACCTGCTTCGGCCATGTTTTCCCAACCAGCTAAATAAGGGCGGATTTTCCAATAAAAGACATATGGGTCACACTTTTCATACATTCTTTTCAAGTCGTCATTCATGTTGGCCAGAGCCGTGCGAATTGTTTCCAGATTCTGCTTGAGGTCACCGTACTTGCCTTGATGGATATTATCAATCGCATACGTAATTTGTGATAAACATGGGGCACCTGAACTCTCAATGGCAGTGGTGACCAGATAAAACCAAGATTCATCCAAGGAGCCTGAATAAGTGGCTAATGCAGCGAGATTGCTTAAATCAATTGGCCCTTCCTTGTCCAATAATCTGTAATTCCAGAGCACAACAGCAGCATGGCATACCACAGGACAGAGGCCCAAATGCTCAGCGATGCTGGTCCATGGAATGGCAAGGTTGGATGGGAGTGTCTAAAGATTATCGTGGGAAACAAGAATTAACAAATGTAGAACTCGACCAAAAGCTGTTGTTCAATAAGTGTGCGTATGTGTGTGTACCTCTGAAGTTGTTTCGTGCTTTCCCCAGACATAACTGTGAGACACCATGCAGAGAATCAAAAATGCTCTTCTGTACTCTTCCACAGATTTCAGCTTGGTATGATCCAACAATGGCATCTGTTTCGAGATTTAGTATACATTGCCATTCTTGTTGTCATAAAGTTGAACCCTACCTTTTGCACTTTTTCTCTCAATTTTCCAGCTAATAACAAACCATTAAAGTCGTCCATCATCTCCTCCCAAGAAGAAAAATAAGGATCTGATAATCTGCGAAGTGGAGGTGTTGAAGGCAAAAAACCTGTCTTGATAGAAATGTCATAGTCTCCTAACGGTCTCATTTTACCGAAATGTTGTTGTGATTGTTCTTGCATCTTGCCAAGTAGAGTGAGTGAGTGTATACGAAGAATAAAAAAAAAAAAAAATGGAAAGAGAAAAGTAAAGAGAGCGATTAAATCAGCAATTATCTTTTTTAAATGATAATCTTAAATGCCTGGTTCTATCCTGTCCAATTTCATTGATCAACCTCCCATCTCTTACTCCAGCTTATAATAATGCTTCAAATTATTTTAAAAGTCAGCCAGCATCTCATCAGTTGAATGAAATGATTCAATTGCGCATGTTCCAAGATATAAATGCTATATGACAAGGTTTGAGCAAGCACATGAGTAAGGCCGAGGTAAAATAGCAGCCCTATGCATGTAAAACCTAGTGTATCGGTGGAGATGGAAGCGTATCGAACTGTTTGATTGTAAAATATGGACTGATTTACACGTCATTTTTTTTATCTGTGTGGAGACAGATATACATATAAATACCAGATGTAGATGAACAATGAGCACACGGAAATTGGATTCTTCCGTAATTTCGCCATTTTCATATTCCCCATGTTTGGTGCTCCCTGATAATGGATCGATCCCAGCAAATGAAGAAAGAAAGGCAGGGAGGATGACTAATGCCTTATAATCAGATTACATTTGGATAGTAAATCTGCTACCTCTTTTTTTTTTTTGCTCCATGAGAGCAATGTCATTAGTGTCTACCCATGATTTTATCGTACCACCTTTTTTTTTCTTATTCGCATCGTCATTTACTCTCACCTATTTCACTTTATCTCCATATCACCGTATTAGTGTGTATTTGTGTTTGTTGTGTTGCCACGTCTTTTTGCACGTTACCTAATCAAAATGACCATAAAAAGCTTCCTAAATGATGTATATATTTCTCACGAAGAACATGACACTGTATGTTGGCATCACATGCTGCTCGCTTGACAGAACTTTAGGAGACATGTCGTTGTTTTAGTGGGATCCTACCAGAACTTTATGTGTGTAAAAAGTTGCCTTTTATTTATCCATGGTGGCACAATGTTTTCCCCTCAAATGCTATGACAGTTGACATTTTATACGATTTTTCTAGACTTGAACATGAGATCTACCATATAAGGCAATAATTATCTGCTTTCTTCCAAACGCATTTTTGTCGTTTAGTTCTGTTCTTGATTCGTTTTCATTGATATGTAATCAATGATGCTAAAGGGCAGGATAATGCCATTTTTTATAGCTGTTTGCTATTGAGAGCATCGTGCTAATGAGTAATGTTCAATAGCACATATAGCTCTTTGTTGTCCCATGATGCATATTAGCCGACAAGAAAGCGGCGCCTGGAGTGAGAGAACAATGCTTGGCACATTATGATCATCCGTGGACTTATCAGTACCATAATCACGTTTGACACATAGGGTGGTATCAAAAGGTGAACCGTAGCACCTCAGACTAATAGGGTTTACGATTTGTATACTATGGCTGGCCTTCTACCCTCGCTGAATGCCCATTGAAAATCTTAATCCATCCTGTAGGTTGATCGCTTGATATATACGGCATTGATTTACTGAAAGTATTATGTAAGCTGGTGATCATCACACTTTAGTGTAGAAAATAGGTCCTCCAAATGGCATTGTCCCTGATCTCAATGATTCAAGCTTATATTGCAGTGCATGCAATTATACTTACACACGGAAATACAGATACAAAGCCCATTGTCAATATCCACAATGGTGGAAGTCTTTAAAATTTGCAAATCAAAAGCCTTGTACAAGTGTTATGATGGATACTTACTGTCAACCATGCGATAAACGTTTAGCAACCAAAGAATCTTATCACAGACACCTTTTTAATATTTAAAAAAAATAGACTAGAGAGTGAGTCAACAGATGCAGCATGACTTAATGCCAGATGCCAATGATCCCAACATTTACTATCAATCTTGTAAGAAGAAATTGACAAACAAGCATAGATTTACAGGGTATTTGGAGTTGGTACACTCTATTTTTCAATCAGCACCAAAGAAAAGAAGACTAAAACCATTTTTTTTGGCAATCTCAACAATTACTGCCGTGCATGTCGAAAGGCGTATCCCTCTATATGCAAATGTCGTACGCATCTTCGTCTAGTGCTTCGGGCGACACTTCCATCGTTGATAGTGCGTGATAATTTAGAGATATTCCTGATTCGTTTGATCCTCAGCATTACTGTAAAGTATGCGAAAAATCACTGAACAACGCGAAGAGCATATCGTGAGCACTACAATAGTACCCATTTCAAGGTGTCAACCCATAGCTT
>DF836303.1:139611-152242 GCA_000950595.1 Mucor ambiguus | reverse complement strand
TTTTTAGTGTGAATGGCTCCGTCGTACGTGCTACTCACAAGTACAAAAAAAACCTACATTTAGCTATTAAAAGATGTCGACTAGACCCCGATCGTGAATATAAAGCAGCCATCGTAAGAGAACTCCGTATCATGTCTTCTGGTCACGCAAATTTGATTCGACTTCGTGAGGTGACTTTGTGGCGTGATGATGTTTGGATGGCTATGGACTTGATGCGCTGTTCTGTCTTTGCTGTACTCTGTCAACGTGGTATACCAGAAGAACATACTATCCATATTGCTTGTGAAACTCTCAAGGCTTTGCATTATTTGCATTCAAGGGGATTCATTCATCGCGATATCAAATGTGAAAATCTGTTGCTCGGCTGGAATGGTGAAGTCAAGCTAGGTAAGATTTTTTTTTCTTGTGTGAACAATTCGCTTTTTGTTCCATGTATACTGCAGCAGATTACTAACTCTAAAACCACTATAATAGCTGACTTTGGGCTGGCTACTCGTACAACCAAACGTAATCGTGACCGACTGGGTACAAGCAAATGGATGGCACCCGAAGTTATTCGGGAACAATATTATAATGAAAAGATTGACATGTGGTCACTTGGTATCACCGTCATTGAAATGATGGATCGTGTTCCTCCCCATTATCTTATCAAGGACGAAATGGAGTTGTTCTCTACTGTCTTGACTGAACCCAGTCCAACATTTACTTATAGCTACCCTACCATGTACATGCGTGGTTTGGTTGCCTGGTTATTAGACGAAGTACCACAAACAAGACCCACAGCAAAGGATGTTCTTTCCGTAAGTTTTGTCTCACCCAGTGCACTGAATCTCAATTAACATCTGTTTGTCAATAGGAAATTGATGCTCATGTTCAAAGCAGATTACTGAAATGTTCAACCTCTGTTGAGCTTGCAAGATTCGTGAACCATGTTTTACCTACATGTTAAGAAGCTAAAAAGAAACTATATGTGTATGATCTTCTCAACCCCTTATATTCTCAAGCCCTTTTATCACCACCTCCTACTATACCCATTTTTTCCAACAAAAAAAACCTCTATATCTCTCATCATTATGCCCACATCTCATACCGAAAAAAAGATCAGCTAAAAAAAAACAACACCCAAAACCCCTTTACAACTCTTATGTAACTTTTCTTATTATGTTTTCTTCCCTCTATTTTTGATATACATACATATTTATTCTTCCAATGCTTCAACCAAATACACACACACACAAATTTTGCTTTAGTTTTCTTTTCTTTCTTTCTTTCTTTTTCTCTTTGCAATCTATAATAAATCATTTATATAACAAAAATAAAAGCTTTATAATTCATTTTAATGCTATACGGCTATCACACATGGTTATAATCGCGGTCAATCTCTAGCTCTTTTGAAGGCTGTACAAAAATTCAAGTAGTAGTAGATCAGGAAAAAATGCGGAGCTGTGCGGACTATGAATGTTAAATCATGATTCAGGGGTACAGATTACCTTTTTTAAAGACGTGCATGATTCGCCGCTCTGAACTAATTCACCGTAACTATAGAAACGGAACGTCCTCCTTTGAAGGATTTCATTTCAAAACAATGCATCAAATAAAGAGAACGACTCGCAAAAAAAAAATAAAAAAAAAAAGTTTGATGTTTCAAATACATCATGCGAATATTTAATCGCATGTGTGACACTTTTGACAGAGGAACAACTCTTTTGAAGACCCATTTTGTTTTTTAAAAAATTTCCCAAACAATAAAGAATAATGTACACCTATAATTTATTCATATACATAATTTACACCACCAGAGCAAAAATCTAAAATTCCTGGACATAGTTGCCTAAGTGTACAGCAGTACGTTAGTAATTGCTCTCCTACATATTCATTCAAGCTTTTCCTTACCAGGGAATACACCAGTAATACCATTTAATCTACCTGTCCACCAATCATTTGTGTCATTTGTTTTTTCAATAATCTCGATTCGATCATCTTTCTTGAAGCTCAAATCACCATCAGCCTGGGCAGTATAATCATACAATGCCACCACAAATTTAGCTGGTTGATTGTGTTGTTGCACTGGCGCTACAGGATGTTGATAGGCAGGTTGCTTTTCGTATCCCATGGGTGTTGAATCCAATGTCACGCCTGTTTGACCGTATGCAGGAGGAGCAGCAGGAGCACTTTGATTGTAGTAAGGATCATAGCTATTGGTATTTCCCATGTTAGGGCTAACACCTCCACCATTAGCTTCCGCTGCCTTGAGAGCAGCTCTCTCTTGTAACGATAATTTACTGTTATTAGCGCCACCAGAAGCAGCTAACCAAGCCTTTCCACCCGATTTCAACAGATCCATATTTTCAAACTCGGCACGCACATCACGTTGTGATTTACGATAGTTGTAGCCTTCTTCAATACCCATTGTATTGGTCACGAATGTGTCCATGTTTTGGTTCAATAATTCAAAACAACGAGCGTAAATCATACCGTAGATGCGAGATTGCATGTTGAATAAATTTTCAAAAACAGGTTGAATGAAGCTTGCCTTGAGTTCAAAGAAACGAGGTAATTCAGACTTTAGCATGTCATTGAGATAGTTGTAATCTTGTGTCGCTGTATCTAATTGCGATTGGACCTATTCGACAGGTCTGAGCAGCAGTCCTCTCAACACACATTGGCACTCAATATTACCTTGAAGATTTGCTTTTCTTCACTAAAGCTTCGTTCTGTCTTGGCATTCAGCTTTTGAAGAGCAATGCGGTGTCTGTCGAAATCAATCAACTTATGATTGCGTTTCACCATGGTCTTGCTGATTGTCTTTATGATTTCAGTCAGCTCCAAAAGAGGTCGCACAATATCTCGGTCGACCACATCTAATTCTGGTAGCACTTCATCTCTGCAATAAGCCATTGCTGCCTCTGCGTCATTGACAGCCTGCAATTGATTAGCCGGTGTTTGTTGAAAACGTTTCTGAACCATTCCCTCTGGCACTTCTGTTCCCAATGCAGCATCATAAATGACAGCCAAGTATTGTGCCATATTGGCCTGGCTAGACAAGAGTACTACCAAGCAAAACATGTTGAGTTTCCAAGAAAAGTAGGGTTTCAAAATCTTGTTTTACCTGCAATGCTATCACGAAAAATTCGAGCGTCCTGGGCGAGCACTTCAACAAGCTTGGTTAGCTCGTTGAAGACTTTTTCTAATTGCATGTATTCGGCATCCTTGGTGCCTATAGTGTCGCATGAGACGAGTTGTAATGATACTCTGTAAGTGAGTGTTACCTTCGTTTTTCTTTGATAGTAATTGATATGGCAAGCGATTGACAGCTTTTTGAAAACCCTAATAGGAATGCTGGTATTAGCCATTGCTCATAATGATTCAATAAAAGCTTACCTTCCAACTCATTTTATAGTATGTAAATGTTTGTTAAATGAAGACGGGAAAGGAGAAGAAGAAGAAGCAAGAAAAAAAATGAGAAACCCCAAAAATAAATATCATCATCATCACCTTCTTTCATCATCGCCCAGAGCTCAACCCATTGACAACTCCGTCATTGTTGTTTCGAAATCGGGAAAACCACATGTCCGAGCTCTTTGCTCATTGTACATGCGTTTTGTCTTGGTATTTCAGCTGTTAGAATAGTTTCTTTTCTTACATGTGTAACCAATCGATGATGCTATGAAGTCTTGGTCAAATGACCTTACTAGGAGCTCAGCAAAAGAAGCAACAGCAACATGTGCTTCTCATTTGTTGATTTGGTGCTCTTTTGTTCATGCAGAATGTTGCTTGCTTTACGGTGACTTGTTTTACCTAGTTAAAAGATTTTCTTACTACATTTCAATCATACATCAACCTTTTTCTCTACTTTGCAATGAGTACTATTCCTGACGATCTTGCTGTGGCTTCTGAATTCGCTGTCCAAGACTTGCCTCCTGTTACCATTGTCAAGGCAGAACAAACCGTCGTTCAGACAGAGCCAGACGAGCCAACCAAGGCAGTTGATCTGGCTGCAACTTCCAATGTTGAAGCATCAAGCAATTCTCCATCTGTCCAGGCTGCACCTGTAAGCAAATATAATCTATTGATAATAACCAACTTGGCTGATGTGTACGATGACTATAGATGGAAGTAGATGATACCCTTGATAAGGCTATTGCTGGAAAGACCGAGAAAGGATATGAAAGTAGCGACATTGACATTTCAAGTGATGAGGATGACAGCAGCGACAGCAGTAGTGACAGCAGCAGTGACGATGATGATGACAACGACGATGACGAAATGGGAACCACCGCCACCAAAAAAACTATGGGCGATGAAGATGATGAACAATACCCTGATGGCATAGTGAAAACCGCGCATGAAATTGTAGATATCGTTGTGGAGAAGCCTCAATTCGAAATGACCCCTCAAACCGAGATCATCTTTGCCGGTTCCATCTTTCAAATCATTGATAATGTAATTGTAATTCACTGCAAACCACACAGCGAATACAGCACGTTGGATCAAGGCTCATTACTGGTGTACGAGAATAGAGAGGTCATGGGCGAAGTATTCGAGACATTTGGACCTGTTGCTCGTCCTTATTATTCAGTGCGATTCAATGATGCCAAAGAAATCAATCAGGAATTCGCAAAAGTGGGCCAGGATGTCTATTTTGTTCCAAGCTATCAAAAGACCCAGATTGTGGAAACCGAAAAATTGAGAAAGATCAAGGGTACAGATGCTAGTAATGTGTACGACGAGGAAGTCGGTGAAGATGTAAGTTATATGGTGTGTCTTGTTATAAATGAGAGCCTTTTCGTGCTGATATTAGGGTTAATTTGTAGGAATTAGAGTTTTCTGATGATGAAAAGGAGATGGAGTATAAGCAGAGAAAAAACAGAGAAAAGAAAATGTAAGATTTATATATAATGTCCAGAAGGTGTGGATACTAATATGATTTCTTGATCACGCAGGAAAAAGAGGGGATTACCCGTGGATGATATGAATAGACAACAACAGCAGCATCAGCAACAGCAACAGCATCCACCTCGCCAAAGAGGACAACAGAGACATCAACAGCGCAAACCAGCAAGAGATCTCCCAGATGATTTTGATTCGGCATTGGCTGCTTATGAGCAACACGCTCCTCCTCGCCAACAGCAAAGCTATGCTGATTTGATGGACGATTACATGGGGGCTTCATCCTCTACGCCCACTGCTGCTACTTCTGCTCCTCCTCAATACTACCCCCCTCATCAACAACAACAGTATCAACCTGTAGCCTCTCAACAAACATATCAGAGCCCAGCAGATTTGGTATCTGCACTGTATAAATCGTATGGCGGTACCTTACCCACTCAATTACCCAGTTCTCTACCACAGACACCACAAGCACAAGCACAACAACAACAACAACAACAACAACCTCAGCAACCATCTGCACGTTCCTTATTTTCACAACCTCCACCACCAATTTCTGACTTAGAGAAACCCAATTAGACTTAACATGCTTATATAATATAACTGTATTTAACATGTTTCCAAACAAATTTGTAAAGTATTACTTGAATAGCATCAATTGCTCTTTATGGTATATGCTCTTACTTTTGTTGCTTTTTGGTCGACTATTGGGTATGAACTCGTCTCAAGTGCATTTTGAAAGTTAATTATAGAGAAGCATGGTCTAATAACATGAGATGCATAAGCTTATAGTGGGATCAATATCTTCTTCGCGTCTGCCAAGAATTTTTGCATACTCTGCAGTAAAAATAAGGGTTGCATGAATCTGCTCGTGAATCACGGTTGCCATTAGCCGTCGATGATGGCAGCTTCATTTGATGTACCATGCGAAGATGTGCACAATATTTGGCAAGTCTTTCGATATGCACGACAACAATTATTGAGATTATCAACATCTGGACGTGCCTTGTTCTTTTTGCGTGGTAGTTCACCTACGCAATGTACCGCTGCTACATGTCCTTTAGGGTGGCGTCTTGACGATTCTCTTGTATTGCAAGATTGGCAATGAAAGTTGAGATCACTAATGTCCAGTTTGGTATTATTGTTCATCTTTGTTGGTGTAGGAATGGTGTTATGAATGCGAAATAGATAACTAATTTTGCCATTCATTTTATGCTGAAAAGGGTAGAAGAAATAAAAGAGATCTGCCAAACTTACAAGGTAAGGAGCATGCTTGTAGACACATTCATTCTGAACGACATCACAAACCACTCGGTGCAACAAAAGATGAGCGGCACTGCTCAAATACACCACGTATAGCGATCTACATACCCGCATATCTACTTTGATCTTTACAACAAGTATCAGATTGAGTTTGCTTTATTTTCATAGTACTGTGTATTAAAAACTTAAAAAGGCCCCGACATATACGTTTGTAAAAGCATGAGTGTCCACCAGACTACAAACTAAGCGCTACCAGCAAGCCCATTTATGATGCGATGGATTTTTGTCAGATGACTTACCAAGCTTGCCTTTGAAGAAAGGTGCTTATTACACTGCGTGCACTGGAACTTTACATTGTCGCTGCTAGCAAGCATTGGATCATCAAAATGCTGCTTGGAAATTCGGATAGCGTGCATGATTCTCAAGTGGCGAGTGAACGAGTTTCTGCATTTGAGATGCTTGTTGCATTTTGCACAATAAAACTGAGGGTGGTTCAAGTCAATGTCGGCATCTGGATGTGCAAAAGGACGATCGAACAGGCTCCCAGACATCATGTGCACATGTTGACAGTGTCTCCTGTAACCTAGCAACGCTTTGAACGAGTGCTTGCATACACGGCAGTAAAAGTTGGGATCCAGGGGGTCAGGAAGCAAGCTGTGGTCTTTTTTCGGTCGTGGCTTGACTCCATGTTGGCTGCGAACATGAAATCGATAGCTCGATTTGCTTGCATACGTCTTTTTGCAGACTCGGCAGTAGTGATTGGGGTCATCCGGATCAGGTTTGGTTTTGCGGATTGCTGCTTTTCTACCCGGTTGACCTACAGAATGAATCAAGGACAAGTGCTTTTTGAAGCGATACTGGGATCGCATCGTCTTATCACACGGACGGCAGTAAAAATTTGGATCATTGACATCTGGCTCTATACTGGCATTGCTAGATTGGAGCGACATGTGATGCACATGGACTAGATGCTTTTGATAGGATTGTTTGCTGCTGTAAAATTTGTCGCATGTTTGGCAGTAATGATCTGGACTCGACATCTCAGGGGTGAGATCTGGAAAGGCAAACAACTTTCTAAGCTTCATGCCGTGCGGATAACGGCAATGGTTTGCATACATCTTTCTTGACATGAAAGTGATATTGCAGACTTTGCAGTAATGATTGGGATCATTGATATCAGGCAGCCCTTTGTTTGGAAACTTTCCAGGACTCTTCATATAGTGTATGTTTCGGCAATGGAACTTGAAGGCTTGTTCGGTGTTGAATGTAGTAATGCAAGAAGGACAATACAAATTCGGATCATTCCAGTCAGGGAGGACATTCATGTTGCTTGTCATGCTCAGCCTAAGTAAATTGACGTTGTGGTATTGTGTCAGGTGTTGATCGTATGCGCGTTTATTTTGATGGGAAACTTTGCATAAGGGGCAGCGCAAAAGCTGGTCCGTGCTGATGTCAATAACGTTGCTGCTGTGTGGTGCTTGCTGCATGGGCTTGAACACAATGTGGTGAGTGAATATCAAATGCTGGCGATATTTTGGGTACGAGGAGAAAGTTTTCTCACAGGTTTTGCAATAGTGGTTGGGATCATGCACATCTGGCTCCATTTCCACATGTTTGAAAGAGCTACACCTGAATTGATCCATATTATGAGCTACTTCAAAATGATCCAGCACTGACTTTAAATTGGGCATCTTGCTATTGCACAGGTTGCAATAATGGTAATGCTCTTCGTTGATGAATTCTGATATCATCGTTAGCATTATCATATAGCTGAAAATTATTAGTGTATAATACATACCAACATGTGATAACTTTTTGTAATCTTCTGCTGTCTCGACTTTAATAAAATTATCATCCGATTCATTGTTTTCGTTCTCTTGGTCTTGAGCTACACTCGAACTACGTGCGAGTGTATAATCGGTATTTTTCGCTACCGATGGCCCAATCTTCTCCTTGTTTCGAGTATATTTGCTCTCCATGGGTGTTGGTGACAATCGAAATCTGGTAAAAAGCGGCTGGCCAGGAGACTTGGTAGCGATGTTGACGTGTGGATACTCAAATTTCATTTGTATTTCGAACAAGGAGTGTAGGATGGTTTTACAACTGGCAAAGCTTTCACACCACTGGGCGTCTCGAGCTGTGTAACAAACAAATCTCATGCATCTTCGACCACTGATTTAAAAAAACCTTATTGAGGAAGCTAAAAGCTTTGGTCAAAAGAAAGCCAGGCTTGAGAGGCTCAAATAAATTGATTGAGCACATTAGACATAGTACTTGTGAGATTTCTGAACAAAATTGACTATGGAATTTACGACCAGCGTATGCAGCATATCATATCAATCTTTTTGCACTGAACAAATCACTCAATGGAAGAACATTTATTTACTGATACAAATATAAGGATCAAGGGAGGGCCATATACTCTCCACAGTCTAGTGAATTGGACCCTTATTTAGAGATAGGGTCATTATTACAAACAACTTTAAAAGCTCTTTCTCGCTGTCTTCTTGTTGTCTGGTTTTCGCTCTATTGGAATAGTTTTTCTTACTAATACCTTGGTTGCAAATTTTCTCGTATTGATCTGGCTTTAGCTTTCTCTCTCTCTCGTTCGGCTGTGAGTAGTCCAACATATTGGCAAAAGGGATCGATTTCTATATTGAGTGCATCCATCTTTGCTTCTGTCGATGTACATGATTGTAGATCGAGCTCCAAATTTCATTTATCGTCTCATTTAGCTTGAACGAATAATTAACGCACTACATAAAAAATTGACATTGACGTGTTGAGTGCACACATACAAATATTAAATAAAGAGTTATTGTGTACCACATGGGGTGGCTTGAGAGAAAATTCGCGATACATGAAAGCAAACAAGCATTGTCTTCTCCCTTTTTCAACTCTACTGCTTGTTGCCATGAAGCTGAGAGACAGGCAAGAGTGCGTCCTACACAACATCAAGCAGGATGATATCAAACTCGCTGTTGATGTTGCCAAATTATCCACTTCCACAGAAATTACTGACAGCGCCATGGACGACTTTGATATCAAGCAAGAAGAAACAAAAGACCACACCGCGTTGGTACAGCAGCATGGTAAGGCAATTGATATGCTAATCACTAAAATCTAACATTCATTATACTCAGGCGAGTTCGGTAAAAAAGACTACTACTACCACTGCGATATGTGCAACAAGAAGATGGCAGACCTCAAATCAGTATTAGAACATTGTCATTCTGTTCACAGCATCAAACGTACGTCTGGCATCAAAAATATGGACACAGACCCTGATGTGCACAACCTCAATTGTTACTGCAAATCATGTGATACAGACTATAAGAATACGGGTGCATACAGAGGCCACCTGAGAAATGTTCATTACATGGTCTTAAAACCGATATCCAGATGGAAAACACCTCGAAGCGATACTTTCCCTGACCCCGATGATCCAAACTTTCGTTGTACAGCATGTGAACACACCTACACACTTAAAAGCAGCTATTTGCGACATTGCCGGTATGCACAAGGAGTGAGATCTGGCAAATTGGCCTATCAAAGATATACCCCTCCGAGCAGTGTGGTAGATACGTATTGTCAAACCTGCGATAAACGCTTATCAGGTATAGCATATTATCACATACATACTTTTACTATTCATAAAGTGGATCAGAGGCCAGAGCTACAGAAGCCAAAAGACGTAATGCCAAATGTGAATGATCCTAACTTTTACTGTCGATCTTGTGAAAGAAAATTGGTCAACAAAGATTCCTTCAAATTGCACTTGGCGGCAATACACTCTCTGTATCCATCGTCACCAGAAAAGAGCAAAATAAAGCCAGATGCTAGCGATCCCAACAATTACTGTAGTGTATGTCAAAAGACTTCCCAGTCCAAAGGTAGATATCGAAAGCATCTTCGGTTAGTGCACCAAATGACACTACCTTCACTGAGGGTTCGAGACATTCAAAAAGGTTGCTTGCCAGATCCAAACAACCCGCACAACTACTGCAATGTTTGTAAAAAATCTTTCAAAACACGAGTACAATATCGATACTACTGCAAAGGTTCTCATTTTATGGTATTAGACAATTGGTTTTTATCCAACTCCAATGCCACAATCGATATCAACAATCCCCAATTCTATTGTGCACAATCCAACCGCTCTTACTGCAGGAAACAGTATTTCAGAAAACATATACGAAGTGTTCACGGCATTGAATTCGTCTCCAAATGATTAGTGCATACAAACTCAAATTGAAGGCATAGTAAAGTTACAAGTCTCGGAATACGAGCAAAATTGCCCATATTCAATGTATTACTTTGTCAGGATTGCTTTGTTCACTCTTCCTTACGCTTGCGAAATGAAGCGTTTGGTTGTCCAGTGCTATGAATAACTTATCAGATCAGTAGCAGATGGTTGTATGTCTACATACATTGCTCGTTCGTAATATGCGAAAAAAATAGTGTGTATATCAAAAGTACAATCAACAAGGACCATTTTAATAATATGCACATTTATTTAATGATGAAATTACTAACAACACTTTTGAATATATATATATACAAACTTTCAATTCATTCTTATGCCAGAAACCCTTGATTTTACATGGGACAGTCGATACTTACGGAGGTTAATTTGATACATCTACTGCTGTCAAACGGGACAGGCTATTGTATTCATGCAGATCTACAATGACAGAAGAACCAATGGTCCCAGTAACAATCAGCAAATGTTATCAGTTCAAAGTGTACACTACAGGATGGAGTTAAAAAAAAAGGACGACAAAGCAGATGTCATGTTGTATTCTGCAAAGATGCACAGGAAATATTCACACCTGTAGAGAGTACTGCCCTGAGTATACACGCAAGGCCACATTCATTAGATCATCATCAGCACATCAACAATGAGATGTATATTAATTTATTTGTTTTGTTTTACTTGTTTGTTTACATTACTGCAAAAGGAGATGGGATGAGGAGTGTAGTGGTATCGATAGACAACTGACTGAAACTCTACTAATCCATTACACCAAGAAACATTCACCCCGCCCATGTTTTCAAAGACTTGGTTCAAGGCTAACATCAACATTATCATTATGGGAAAAAGTTTTCATTTGATGCCAAGTGGTACACATACATCTTCACTGGCAATCGTTGGGATAAAAAGGTGGTGTGACAACAAATAAATCATATAAAATAGAGTTTTCTCTGTTGTATATGGTTTAGTTGTCTTTTCTCTTCTTCTCTTTCCTTTTTACATATAAAATCATGGCTACAACAGCAACCACAAACTGTGTCCTGTACCCTATAGACGCACTCAACAAGCAACAACCGCAACCAGAGCAGCAACAAGATACCAACATGATGCAATGCTTATCACCCTCCTCATCACCGCTGCTACCAGAACAAGAACCCAACAGCAACGTTGTACAATTACCACCTACACCCACAGCGAGCGATGATGAAATTGAGCTGGAAGAGGAACAAAAGCTACTCAGGGAAAAGAGCATCAAGCTCCAAAGAAGGGGCACTGTGTCTCTTGCTGATCTGATCCCTGTGGCATCTGCTGCCTTGAGAGCTAAACATCGACAAAGTATGATGGCTGCACAACCTACACAAGATTCAGCTTTAGCGCGGGCTTTAACTAAGGTTAAGATTGGAGTGCAGACACATCGCCTAAAAGAGAGATACCTGCTGAATGAATGGATTCGATTAGCCTTGGCAGCACCTGTCGATGAGTCTACCATCAACAGTACCAAGCGGGCGTTGAGAACAAACCGAACCATGGAAATTGTGAGATGGTATGAGCACAAGTTCAAAAGAGCCGCTTTATCGTTGGATGAACTTGAAAAACGGGTGGATGGTCTGAGGCAACAAAAGCTGCTGGTACAACAGCAACAACAACAACAGCAGCTACTAGAGCAACAACAGAGTATGACAAATATTAGCAGCATCTCTTCTTTACCTTCACCTCCTGCAACTCATTTAAATTTTTCTCAAGTAACTTTAATCTAGTGCTGCCTACATGTAAGCACTTGCCATCATACCCCTCCTTTCCGCTCTCCCCTCTATTTAGTTTTGCCTCCTTCCTTATCGCTCCTTCCTTTTTGCTTGTTTGATTCCAGGCTTTTGTAATTTATTTTTATACATAAACATGCCAATTTAATACTGATACTTTGTCGAATAATCTTTGAGTGATACAACCAGACCTCTTCCTTTTCTCGCACCACGGTATACTGTCTGTTGTTTAAAAGTATGTTACCTCCATTGTCATTCTAATACATTGTGCTGTTCTATTTACCTCTACAAGATCAATCATTTCTTGTTTATCGTCTAATGCCCAGTTGATCTTGTTGTTGTTACCAGTACCCAAATCAACCATGATGTGTTTGTTACGGAAGAAGAACATGGTCGTGCATGGATCATATAATTCATACATCTAAGTGAATCAGGGTCAATACATATATACACTCTGTGTTTC
>DF836303.1:115024-131567 GCA_000950595.1 Mucor ambiguus | reverse complement strand
GTGCGAGTGTGTGCGTCTTTTAAGTCCAGTTTTTTTTTTTTTTTTTTTTCGTAAAAAACTTGTTGCCTTTTCCTTTCTAAATTGCATAATAAACAAACCATATGAAACCCAATACAGTAGATGAAGCTACGACCCGCACAATTAAACATGCTTCTCTTCAGCAACAAGAACAATATTATAAGCATATAACGTCGTTAGCTTGGCAGCACCATACCAGCAGCAGCAGCAAGGACGAGGAGGATACCCACGTTGATGACAAGACCCATATTACAACGTACAAAGCAACTCAACACTTTACTCCAAAGATCTACAACCATACCGCGCTCGAGCATTACCGAGCTTGTCTATCTACTATTGAATTGCGCAGTCAGTGTATGTATCACCTACTCTACTCAACAATGTGTGTGTGTGTTGAATTTTTGCATAATTTTTCTATAGGGTGCCCTTGGTTAACAGAAATACATGTTCTTGAAAGCAAAAAGGAACACCACACGAGCACGGCATTATTACAAGGAAAGATTATTGACAAGGAGCATGTAGAACAGTAAATATAGCTTAAGAGCGATGTATGATAGTGTGCCATAGACTGATGTGTGTCCCATTAGTGAGATGACATGGCTTGAACAAACGACACTCACCAAACAATCTGTGCGATTCATTGCTGCTAGTGCTGCACTCGATTTCTTTTTTTCGATAGAGATTGAACATCACTGTGGTGATCCTGATACAACAACAATAACAGCAGCAACAGCAGCACGTGCGACAATGTATCTCCAATGGATCAAACCTACCTTGGTCACGCCGTCATTAACATTGAATCGATTGATTCAGCTGGATGCCTTTGCTTGGATTAGTCAATGCGATCAAGCCGTCAGTGTAAAAAAACTGGATTATGACGAAATCAACAGGTGCCGTATAGAATATAGCTACCAGCAACAACAAGCGGATATGACCTCATTGCCTCAAGCTGCTACAGCAGTTGATATTCATCAGAAAATGAACCATCCTACTAGACAATGGAGACACAGTGGATCATGGGACCCTCAACAACAACAAACAGTGCGAAAGAATAAATTTCTCGGTTCTTCATCCCTTCTCTTCACCTCTTCATCTTCTTCGGCTACTGCATCACCTCAATTACATCCAATGACTGGCAATTTCTCGTATCCAGATAAACAACTCCATCCTATGATGCCTTGGCTGACAGCAGACAATGGTGATGAGGACGATGCTGTACTAGAGAGTGAAAAAGAGCGGACCAAGCTGTATAGCTTGGATAAGGAGGAGCTGAGGGTGCAAGTAGCTTATATACCCCAGATTACGCTTGCATTGCCCGAGAAGCTGGCATGGTCAGACAAGTTTGCTCAGCTCTGTGTGCGGTGTTATCGACGACGACGACGATGTGCACCTTCCGGTTTGCAGCAGCAACAACAACAAGACAGTTATGTGATTCAAATCTTACATCCACAACACATGATGCAGTATTTTGAAGAAAAGGAGGAAGAATCCATGCGGTTAGACGATGAAGAGGACGAGCTGGAAAATGAAAAGATGGGTATGGATCCTTTGCTTGTCAGCATCACCATTAGCAAATCAGATGTTGAAAAATTTCGTGTCAATCAAAACGAATGGCCAATTCGACCTTGGACATTGACAAGCGAGGAGGAAGAGGAAGAGGAAGTAGATGAGAAAGATGTGGATAAGGAGGAAGACGATGATATATTTGTAGATGGCATGGAGGAACTAGCGCAAGAATCCAATGTGACAAACAACATGCAAGCCATAGCATCGCTGCCGTCTTCTTCAACATTGATTCAGACGGTTGCGCCACCCCAGAAAGTGAAGCCCAAAAAGAAGGGGGAAAATACTGCCACTGGGGATCAAAGCAACACAGCACCAGTGATGCAGCTTCCACTGACCACCCAAAAAATACCCTTTGTTGGTATCGAAGACAAGAGGGCAAAGAAGACAGAGCCGACTCTCCCTGATTCAAACAAAATGTAAGCTGTATATAAATGCCTGCCCTTTTGCAATCTACTCACACATATTCACTCTACAGCGAAACACAACAAGAGGAGCAGGACATTGACGTCGATGAATATCGGTCACTCGAAAATAAGATACCCCTGAGCGATCCAGCAGCACTTCAAAAAGTGGCTCCTCTATTTAACACATACCTTCAACCGCCCTTGACCACTACGGAAGCAACCCTTGTCCAATCACCTTCCAAAGAGAATGGCTATGTCCTGATCAAAAAAATTGATATACCCAACCATCCCTTGGGCGGTTTCCTCAGCGAATCCACATGGAAAGAGTGTAGTATTTGGGACATTAAGGCCGTGCTAGAGAGCTCAGGGGCCCGCAGAGTCTGGGACAATACGTTTGAAAGTAGCACCTGCTTGCACGCATTGACACCTACCAGCTCATTATGGCACACCAAGATGAAGGGCACATGGCCTGTCAGTGCGAGGGACTATGTGTGCTTTCAAGGGCAATACGCTTCACCTTACCGCATTGATCTACTATCGACATCTTGCTTTGGAGATTCGTTTCAATACAAGCCGCTACCACAGCCTGTCACTGGATACACACGAGCCACGATGGATGTCATGGGTTGGCGATTGGAGCGTTTGGATGAGAAGACAGCCTCTGTGAAGCAAGTGATGGTCACTCAGTTTCCTACCTGGGTGATTCAGTATATTACAAGTCGCTTCATTGTGCAAACGTGTGCCGCTGTGCAGCATGCGAGACAGTATTTCGAGGCATTTGGTGCGCCACCCAGTCTGGAACGGTTGACGTGTGCCCAGTTGGTTAATGTCAAACATGACCATGAGCGTAAGAATTGGCGATGTGAATATACGCGTAGATTGGGTGCTTCGTCGTCGTCTGATAAAGATGCGCCACATGAGACTACAGCAGCGGTGACAGCGGACAGTGGCAGCGCTCCACAACAGAGCACGGTATCCATAGTACGTTTGGATAAACGAAGATGGGCTGCCAACAACAACTATGCTGTCGCCATTGATCCTCCACCGTCTCGTGTATCTGCACTGCAAAAATCAAGTGATCCTTACGGCGTTTGGCTCACAGTGGAGCACGATGAAGCCTTTATAATACCTCTGCGCGGAAAGATACTTGTGCTGATCAAGCCAGCAGCAGATGAGCTCCCTGTGAGACAGCACTCACAGCAACCCAGTGATTGCACACTCAATGTCAACGGCAACACAATTACAATTGATCAAGAGCAGAGAAAGCCTTCCCTACCGACCATCATACCTGATAGAAGCAAGCAAACCTCGTTTTCGCAAAACTTTTTAAAAGAAGAAGAGCAAGAAATCCTATCCAAGATGCTTCCTCCTGATGATCATACCCAAGCATCTTTATTCTCTTCTAATACTACTACTAATACCACTACTACCACCACCACATCCATGCCTGCTGAAAAGCACAGCAACTCGACTGCTGCAGCAACAGCCACGATGTCTGAAGAAGCAAAAATTGAAAAGGCACTAAGCCAACTGCCCGCCTCACCCAAGGAGTATGCTCAAGCAGCCTTGTCTTTTCTGAAGCTCACAGACGAACAATTCGGATGGACAGTGCTCTCTGACAATAACAAAACTGGCATCCGCATCAGCAAAAAGCCGGGTGTTAAGAATACTGCTGCTGGTAGCAAAAGCGAGGGTAAAAAATCAGCAGAGACCACCACCACTACCAGTAACAACACGATACTGCAAGTGTTTGATCCTTACATGGTTTACAAAGGGTCCAAAGTCATTGAGCACTTTTCTGTGGATGAGGTCCGATCGGTGATCACTGATATTGGACACATTCGAGCACTGTATGACGATACCATCGAGCCCAAGACAGACCTCATACGGCAAGAAGAAGACGACGCATTTGGTTGCAGAGTGATCCGGCAAACCATCAAAGCATTGTTTCCTTTCAAAAACCGAGAAATCTACGCCGTGTCATGTGTAGCACAGGAGGAGCTACTGACATCCATTTCCAATACGAAGCGAACACTGTATGTGGAGAGCTCGCTCCCTGATTTCCCTCTGATTCATCCCAAGAAGACCAGAGGCCACTTGTTCATGTCGGGCTGGATCTTGGAGCCGATTGACCCGTACAACACCACCACAGCGACAAACCATCCTATTCCGTCTACGCGCGTCACTCATGTTGCTGCCTTGGATCTCGGCCTTTCTGTGCCTTCGTATATTAGCAACTTGGTTGCCAATAATTGGTTTCCTAAAAGGCTGCAAGCGGTGGAATCGTATCTCAAGTCGAAAGGGCCGCCTCCTGTAATCACGCTGCCTTTTCCATTGCTCGTCTTTTCCAACAATACCTTGTCCAAATCCGTGCAGCAGCAAGACAGCAATGTGGAGTGGATTGGTATCAAATCAAGCTATAATGAAAAGCATCAATTCAAGGTGACCAATCGATTCAAGATACTGGTAGAGCAAAAGAAGCCTCGGCCAGAGGAAGCGCTACAACCTACAACGTCGTCGAGTGCTTCATTGGTACCGCCATTTCGAAGACCTATTCATCATACATTGACGCCAGAAACGAGACGAGGTTCTTTGCCCACCTCCTCACTGCCCAAGAAACGCACGACAGCATCGACATCGACAGAAGCAGCAGCAGCAACAACAACAACAACAACAACAACTGTTCCACCTGCTTCCACTACCACCCCATCATCAACGTCGACAACACACGCTTCAACTTCTGTCACTTATAGAGCATTGACATGTCTACAGGCTACGTTCGATTTGCGTCCCTATGCCAAAGGTTATGAAATCCAAGCTCAACTCTACGAAACAACAACCCAAAAGATAAGAAGCAACATATCCAGCAAACTGGAACTGAGTATCTCTGAGCCACCATTGTCCAACCTGTTGGATGGCAACAAAAAGAATAGGAAGCATACGGTCACTATCCAAGTCGTGCAAGGATTATCCGCTTCTTGTGAATACTACGAGCTAGAATTCAACTTGATTCCCGTGCGAGAAGAGGTCCTGAACAAGAGACCCACGCAATTGACGGTGTCTCATGTACTGGGAGAAGATCAGATGGAGGATGGCAGCTGGCGTGGTCTCATGATGGTCAACGATGTCGAGGCCAGTGTTAATTCAGATATCAAGCTCAAGGCATTGCGCCATCACGATGATGAGACACTAGAAGGCAGCAGCAGCAGTATTAGTCATCTGAATAGTCTTGGAGAGAAGAGTAGTAACCATGGTGATGGTAGCGGCAGTGCAGATTCCATATCCATCTTGAATGATGTGAGTCCAGTAGGCGGATCAGAAGCTATGTCAGGTATGCGAGAACAGTCGCCATTCTTTGAAAAGACCAGCGGTGTTCCCTATCAAGAGGACTCTTCATCGCAGTTTGCCGGTGGCGGTGGGGTCGTGGCTGCTGCTTTGGGTAATGTGTCTGCAGGTGTCAATGTAAGTCCTTATATATCCCAGCAAGAGAGAGTATCTGTGTAATGACTCATATATCATGTGTAGAATTTTGGTGCCCGTATGATGAACCCATTCAGAGCAGCATCCAATTCATTTCTTTTACCAAACAACAACAACAGCCCATCCGAATTCACCACACGAGATGCCTCTTCTTCAGATGATGATGAGGATATTGGCAATAGCGGGACAGGTCATCAAGGCCGTAAGAGACGGTTCACCAGAGAAGAAAAGCACAGCATCAACACTACTACAATGACCATGCATGAAATTCGATTACTCAGGAAATCCTCAGATACCATGCGCAAGGGCATGCTGTTACTGATGATTTGTCTTGGATTAGCCGTTGTGTTTGCATTACTGATGTTACAGCCCATGTTGGAAAGATATTATGCCTCGTTTACTGTATCTTCCACTGTGGCTTCTTTGAATCAATCCATTGAACAAGGTGTGGTGCGTAGGTTGATGCAAATTCCTTGGTTTGGTGAGTGGGATATTCAAGTGATTGCAGTGCGTAGAACGTAGTGATAATAAAGTGCATTCTTGGGATTGTATTTGAGAGTTTCTTTGAAAAAGTGGCTGCCATTATGAGATACAATATACTTGGTGTTAAGAACCGACAGTATAAGGATGCAAATCATGGGTTCTCATCAGAACCATGAAATATACATTGATCTCTCCAAATGAGATCATGTCATTTGGATGTTAACCTCAGATTCAACGGCTGCAACACCTTCAATTCCAGCACCCAAGGATAGCATTTAAATATGAGACTATGAATATTGCGGGAAACAGTTTAGGCAACATAGTTCACTACCTAAAACCAGCGTAGTACACTGAAGGGGCAAAAGTGGCTTGAGGAGTGAGGAAATTCAAAAGGTGGCGGGCATGGTCTTGTAAAAGTAGCTCATCCTTCTTTCCTTTTTCACTCAATCTACAATGAAATTGAGGGTGAAGCGTGGTGCTTCAGGCAGCATCAAACAAGAATACAAATTTGCTGTTGGTGCTACTGAAACATCTCCTGTCATAATGGATGAAGGTTCTACTTTAGGTATCAACATCAAACAAGAAGATGCAGTAGAACGCGAGAAGTTGTCACAGAAAGATAGTATGTATGGTATCTGGTAACATGACAAACATGCTCAAAGTTATATCATTAGCAAATCAATCTAGTCAAGAGGACTATTTCTACCAATGTGATCTTTGCAACCAGAGGATGGCAAGCTTCAAGTCAGTGTTGGAACATCGAAAGTCAATCCATAATGTCAAGCAGTGGAAAAAGAGAATGTACAAGGATGTTGATGCGGAACCTGATATACACGATCCGAATTTCTACTGCAAGTCGTGCGAAGCATGCTATAGGGACGCAAATGCATTCAGAAAACACCTAAAGTCTACTCATCATATGGTTTTAAAGCCGATACCAAGACGGGATATACCTCAAAACGACATTGTCCCTGATCCTGATGATCCGAGCTTGTGCTGTAAATCATGCAACCGCACTTACAAGCATAGATCAACTTACAGAAGGCACTGTACCAATGTACACGCTGTAAATCGTCCCAAGTTGGGCAACAGAGCATTTACGCCAAATAGCATAAACAATGCTTATTGCCAATTATGCAATAGACGTTTTGCAGACAAACATTGGTTTCGCAATCATCTGTTCGCCATTCACAAAGTGGATTGGAGGCTGGTACAACAAGAGTGGGAAGACGTACTGCCAGACATCAATGATCCCAACTTTTACTGTTCTTCTTGCGAGAAGAAATTGGCAAACAAGATTTCCTTTAAAAGGCATCTAACGGCGATACACTATATACAATTATCGCACAAGAAAAGCAGCTTAGGACTAGATGCGCACGATCCCAATAAGTACTGCGGTGCTTGTTGCAAGACTTACCGGTCCAAAGCCAAATATCGGACACATCTTCGTGTGATGCACCAAATGGCACAGCCATCATCAAGAGCGAGGGTCGAGCATAGAGAACTTCCTGATCCATACAACCCTCATTATTACTGTAGCGCATGCCAAAAATCTTGGAAAACGCGACATGAATATCGAAAGCACTGTAAGTGTGTGCATTTAATGGTGCTAGACCACAAGTCTATAAGGAATCCCAATGCAACCATCGACATCAATAACCCAAAATTCTATTGTGCACAATGCCAACATACCTTTTGCAATAAGATAGCATTCAAAAAACACCTCAGTGGTATTCATAAAATTTGAATGAATGCATGCAAAACCAAGTATAATAAAGTTAAGGCTTTCATTAAAAGCAAGAAACGTTATGCATCCGCTGATATGCAAGGTGGCTTGTTTTGTGTTTATAAAAACAAGATTGTCGTGTCGCCATTAATCTGCTCTCTCTTCTTTTCATTTGCAACATGAAGCTGAGAAAGAGACCTCTGCGTACATCAAGCATTGTCAAACAAGAGTACCTGGTGGAAAGCAAAGGTGCGTCAGGGTGCTTACAACTAAACAACACATTTGACGACGACCAGCATAACAAGAATACCTGTGGTTTAACTTTCAATATCAAGAATGAGGAGCCTTCTAAATACGAGTTAATTCACGACGGCGAAGCAAGTCAAGGCATCCTGAGTGAAATGAATACGCTTGATTTCAACGACGGCTTCGAAGCCAGAGTCAAGCCAGAAGAACTTTCAAAACCTGAGGCTATATTGCGTGGTACGGCCGATAGTACGCAGTATACTAAATACAACGTTCTCACTCATACTATACACAGATAGAAACGTGGAATTGAGCACTTCCAGAGTCAAAGTATGGGTGCCACCGCCTGGATTCGAGTACCTGGAGCCGGATATCAACGATCCTAATTTCCATTGTCGCTCATGCAAACGTACTTACAAGAACAAGTATAATTATCGATGCCACTTGAAAAGGCACCACAAGATGGAGCTCAAATCCTTGACGGGCCCTATCAATCCTGATATTTTACCTGACTGGGATGATCCAAACTCTTACTGCAAATCCTGTGATCGCACATACATTTCACAGAAATACTTTAGATTTCACTGCAAGCGTACTCATCGTATGTGGGCTGCTGGAAGAGTCCTGGAAAATCCGGATCTCGATGACCCCAACAACTACTGCAAAATATGCAATCATACTTTCAAAAAGAAGCGTGAATACCTTATGCATTGTGCGGATGTGCATGCACCCAGGATATTTGCCAATCCAGACGCTACGCCAGACATCAAAGATCCCAATAACTACTGTATCAAGTGCGACAAAACCTTTAAGCAACGGGTTAGTTTCAAAGCGCATCTGTATAAAATACACCAATTCGCTCCTCCAACGCCAAGGAAAATGAAACCAAAGCTCAATGATCCCAACAATTATTGTCGTACTTGCGACAAGAAAATGGTGTCAAAAGAACGCTACCACTATCACCTATCGGTTAAACACGGCATAGGCAAAATGCCAAAGCCAAAGAGTAAAATGTATCCTCATTCTAACGATCCCAACAATTACTGTCGTGTATGTAAACGAACATATGCCTCGAGAGGCACCTACACCAGGCATCTCTCTACAGTACACCCTACGGTCTTACAGCCTCCAAGAGTAGGTCGCAAAACGCTGCCTGACCCTTACGATCCAAACTTTTACTGCAGGGAATGTGACATAACACACAAGACATTGAATCTATTTCGTACGCATTGCAAACTGGCTCATCACATGGAATTGCTTCCTACTACCGTCGTAAACCCTCATGCTACTATCGACATCAATCATCCCCAGCTTTATTGCTCACAGTGTGAACATCGATTTCACGACAAATACGCGTTTGTAGTACACTTGAATCGAACTCATGAGCTACAGGTCACTTTTCGATAGTCTAGTCGATTTGATCAACCCAAGTATATAACATTTAGCATTATGCAAACGAGCACAAAGTATTGAAATATGAAATAAAAAAAGTTATTAAAAGTAAATGTGGGCTTCTTTACATGCTGGAGACCTAAATTTGACGTCGCCTATACTTTTATAAGGGAGCTCTGTATCAGAATAGCAAGGCTGATAGATAGTGCTGAACATGACACCCTTTCTCTTCACTTGGTTGAGAATTGTAAAGGTATCTTTGAATTGGGATAGGACCATTGTTGGCTTTTGTCATTGTGGGTTTGTCATTTTTTCCGCTACTGTCTAGGCTAGTATATATTCAGGCTAATCAGCTGCACAAGATGTTAAGATGATGGCGACAGGTTCAATAAGCTTGTCAAAAAGGGGCCATCAATGTGAGTAACCTGTCGAGAAACATCAAACTGTCAAGTTGTCGATCAAGTTTACAATGAAACCTTACCATTACCGCGGCAATGACAACAATTAAATCTAACAAGGTAGTGACATTTGAGAATAATGAATCTTACCCACAATGGGTATCAATGAGACATGCAACACATATAAATATCCACATGAATATTGCTGATATGCAGTTTGGCCAAATTCTCTCAAACCCAAGTCCTACCTCTTTAATGGCCCACATCACAGCATTACCTGCAGAACTACTATCCGCCATTTTTGACAACATCGACTCCAACCATCAGCTCGCACAATGTAGACTAGTCTGTCAACACTGGAACGATCCAGCAGCAAGATCAATGTTTGGCAATACAATCACAATTACTTCAGATAAGGCTGCATCAAGGCTCTTTAGACACCTTTTCCTGCATTCCCCCAAGATACCGCTCATCCGACATTTGAATTTTGAACTAGAGGACGATGAGCTGCCTATGAACACTTATAGGCTACTACTTTTGGCTATACATCCCAATATTGTAAACATGACAGGCTCAGTCAAGTCAGAGGCGTTTTTCAAGGTACTCTTTGATATCATTGATTCGTCACCTCAAGAGTTCGCCAAGCTGGAGACAGTGCCATCGTACACTGGACCTAACGTTGATTTCAACATAACTGTGGCTCTCAAATTCAAGAAATCACTCGTGTTTCCCACCGTAGCTCTAGACGGAAAGACAACATCAGTTGTAAAAGACTTTCTCAGGAACTTGGATCAGTTTCCAAAATTGGACACGATAATATTCCGTGGACATCTGGATGGACTTGAATGGATGGAAGATTTGCTTAGAAGTAATTCGAACCTCGATGGATTTGGCATTGGCAACTTTGTTATCAAGAACTTTCTTGCAGACAGGAGAGGAATGCACGGTATAATTCCGTGGTTTCATTCAGGCGTACAGCAAGAGGAAGCCTTGGAATATATTTTGATCAACTCGCCCATGTTTCGCCCTGAGGCAATCATGTACTTTTGCTACAAGTATCCAAATCTGAAATACATAGAATTAAAAGGTAGAATTTGGGTGCCGGAGGGACGTAATGCCACGGATGATGATATCTTTATCACATTGGCGCTCATTCTCGATGCGGTCAAGAAGGTTGAGATTAGAGTGATTCACCTGGTGCTCCCTAAAAATATCTCAATGTTGGCAGCCATGAAGTTCTTACCCAAGCGAGAAGAGGACATTGATTTTAGCATTGAAGAAATTGGTGGTCAAAATGAAGTAGTTTTTAGCCTGATAGATGAAATGGTTGATTGATTTTGAATCCCTTTTATCGGTTTAGTCTAAATTGCAACAATGTTGTGCATACTAATGAATAAAAGCTTGATATAGCTTGCCTCTTGTCAAGACCACTCGTATACATGTATCAAGCCTCATAGCAATTTCATGCCAAATGCTTATCAATGAAACACCAAACAAGGTACAAGGTTTTAAACTAGTTGAGCTACCATTATATAATTGAGATTTACGTACAGTGAAAAGAATGATACATACTGATTTGAAACCTTCTGTGCAGGTCTCTTCTATATGGCATGAAAATACCTTAATTTTATTTTCAAGTCTTTCTCTCATACATCATACCATTTGCCTTCTTATGACTACAATAAACTCTTTACCTGATGAGCTCTTATCCTGCATCTTTGATTACATTGCCTCAATAACGCAATTAACAGCCTGCAGACTTGTCTGTCGCAAGTGGAATTTCCCTGCTGAGACAGCAATGTTTAGCAAGAAAATCAAAATCACATCAGAAGAACAAGCCATTGTACTCTATGGATGTCTCTTTAGAGACCCTTCAAAAGGAAGATTGATTAAGCATTTGGACTTTAGCATTCGTGTACATGAGCTTCCAGTCATTTATTATTACCTGCTGGATCTAGCATTTACCCCTTACATCGAGCAACTGACTGGCTTTGTTGAAGCCGAGGATTTCTTTACAGCTTTAGGTGATATTGCAAACGACTCCATCGAGGAATTCAGTAAGCTGAGAACACTTCCAAAGGGTCCAAATCAGAATATTGTACTGCAAGCATTGATTTGTTTGAACGTTCGCTCATTGACAATAGGAAGCGACTTTCTCATGTCCAACGCCCCAATGCTTGGAAGATTTTTGAGCTTGACAGAATTGGAAATCTTAGGGTACAAGAAAAACTGGCAAGACCTGGATACTATCTTGAAGTGTTGCCCTGATATAATAATCCTTAAGTTCGTGGGTCTTAAGCATGGTCCTACTGTTAAATCAATCGCGGATGTCTCTACTTGGCTTGCTGCTAGGGTTACAAAGCAGATGAATTTGGAGAAACTGGAATTCAAAAACTCAACCGTCAGCGCTGAAGTGGCAGAATATATCCGGTACAAATATCCAAACATCAGGACAACTATGTGCGATGGATACAACGAAGCTGGTTACAGATACAACACATTTTATAGTCTTCATCGCGTTTTGAACGCAATGAGAGATTTATATATTGAGCAAGCTACATTGATCTTATCAAGTGAATCAACTTTGATGTGGTCCTTGGAATTCGCACAGTCTCGCAAGGAGTATATCAGATTCCAGATTGATAAAAATGAAAATCTGATCATGAAGGTCAAGTTCGAACAGAAGAAACTCTAGTTTAAAGCTGCCCCTGTATATCAAGTATTACCCTCAGAGTGTTCTGCTCTCCATCTATAGCTCTTACTACTGTACCATTACAATCTTTCTCTAATAAATATCATTTTAATATCAGAGATTTATCGCTTACATGAAATGGCCACGCTAACCATACAAATGTTATATTATCATATGCCTCTCGATTCGAAAGCTAAGCAGTTCAGTATCTCTCCGGCTCCTTTTCTTAATCAAACAATAATAGGCTTTATATTTATCAGTGTAATGGCACAATGTTCATGCAATTTTTACAAAATCAAGACTGAAGATCACGAGCAAAATAGTACTATTCAATATTGCATGCTTTGATCACTTCTGTACATGATATATAGAATTTGATTAGAAACATTGAGAAAGACGCTAAAAGGCATGCCAATGCAAAACTTGGTTTCTTTACCTTTTCTTTGACACATTATACTTTTCTTCTCCATACAACATGGCCCATATCGCCTCTTTACCTGCAGAAATATTGTCTTGCATCTTGGGTCATATTGATTGCGTAGCGCAACTAGCATACTGTAGACTAGTCTGTCGAGAATGGAACTCTCCTGCTGAAGAAGTCATGCTTGGCTGCAAGATTGAACTGGATTCCTTAAATAGAGCTATTCAGCTTTATGGCCACTTGTGTACAAATATCACCAAAGGTAGATTCATCAAGCATCTGCATTTCGAAATCGAAGGCCCTGGTTTGCCTCTCATCTATACCCATCTCCTTCCTCTTGCATTCACACCATCAATTGAACTACTCACTGGAACTGTTAGCTCCAAGAGCTTTTTCACCACCTTGATGCAAATCGCTGACAACACCTCAACAGAATTCAGTAGATTGAGTGAGCTCCCCGACATTTGCGACGGCGATGATAACATAGCTCTGACTCAAGCAGCTATAAAGTTCAATTTCAAAAGCATTTTCTTCGCCATTGGGACTCGTCATGAGGGATTGGACTGGAGCATAATCAATCTACTTGACAAATTCGAAAGTTTGGAAACCCTGAAACTTACAGGATATATTCAATCCTGGCAAAGCTTGGAACAAGCATTGCAGTACTGCACAAATCTTAAAAAATTGGTTCTTCAGGACATGGTTATCGATGGCAATTTGACAAGCAAAGAGATGGTTCGCTCCTGGACCAAAGACAATGCTATGCCAAATTCACAGACGCTTCTACTCGAGTTTGATAACACACCTTTGCGTCCTGATTTACTCGAATACTTAATGTACAAGTGTTCAGGAAATGTTGTCGTGAAGGAGTCAAACAGTCGCTCTATTTATACCAGCTCAGCTATCTTGGATCGAACATTACATGCAATTGAGAGAGTTGCAAACAAGGATTTGAAATTTATCTTACCAGGCAATATGCCTGCAAAGGAGGTAGCTGCACTCGTAGGCTCTCGTCGAGAAAGGATGAGCCTTCGTATTGAGAGATACAAAGGTCAAGAAGAATTAGTCTTGCATTTATTGTATTAGCAGTAGCCAGCTTGTTTAGCCTTAGCATCACTTGGAATCGCCATGCTTGTTGGAATATCAATAAAATCATGCTTTATCATGCTTGAATTTAGCCTTTCGGCGTCCCAATGGTGAAAAGTGTGGGGTTGCAAAAGCTACTAAAATTAAGTAGTTTTGGCACTACCCTTGTTTTGAAGTGTCTTTTTCTTTTGTATCTTTCTTTCATAATACAATTCGTTATGTTTGCTGCTCGTCGTATTGCCACTTCCATTGCTCCTCGCATTACTCTCAACACTGCTGTTGCTGCTGCTGTTCGTCCATCCGTGATGAGACCTGCCGTTCGTGCATCCACTACTAGCATTGCACGCTTTCTGAACACCAACGCTGTTGAACAAAAGCGCGCCACTGTCCAACGTAAGATAAAGAAAGAGAAGGACCACAGGCGCTCATGTGGACTCATTCAAATGTTATATAGATCCTGCTCCTCAATGGTCTGCCAGCGCTCTTGTTGACGGTGAATTCAAGGAATTGGCTTTATCTGATTACAAGGGAAAGTTTGTCGTCATGGTCTTTTACCCAGCAGATTTTACCTTTGTTTGCCCTACTGAGCTCTTGGCTTTCAGTGATCGTATTGAAGAGTTCAGACAGAAGGGTGCTGAAGTTGTTGGTATCAGTGTCGAGTAAGTTGTGTGTATGTGCGTGGGGGATGTTTTGATGTTTTGCTGACTGTCATTGTATATTACACAGTAACGTTCATTCTCATTTAGGTAAATTATAACAGTTGGAACGAACATGATAAAGGAGCCACTCTAACATTAATGCATAGCCTGGACCAATCTCCCCAGAAAACAAGGTGGTCTCGGATCCATCAACATCCCTCTTGGTAAGTTGAGCTTTTGCGCATACAGGAAGAGAAATATATAGAGTGTAACTCATGCCTGATTTCATCATGCCATAGTCTCTGATATCAAGAAGGAGATTTCCACAAATTACAATGGTAAGTTGAAGCAGGAATGATTTTTTGGATGTGGATGTGATTAAACAAGATGAATTGCAGTGTTGATCCCTGAGGAAGGTTTGTCCCTTCGTGGTTTGTTTGTCATTGATCCCAAGGGTACTCTTCGTATCAGCACCATCCACGATTTACCTATTGGTCGTTCTGTTGATGAGACTTTGAGAGTGATTGATGCTATCAAATTCACCGATGAACATGGTGAAGTTTGTCCCGCCAACTGGCAACAAGGTGATGCCACTATCAAGCCTGATCCCAAGGGTTCTCAAGATTATTTTAGCAAGGCCAACTAAGAAGCAATTATAATAAAAAGCAAGCGGTTTATTGAATTTTAGAGGGGAGGTACGAAGAGGGTATATATACATGCATAAAGTGAAAAACTTGTGGGTGGAATAAGTAGTTGTGAAATTTATGTTTTTAGTTCACTGCTGCCTTTTGTGTTTTGCATCATGTTTTGCTGCTGCTGCTGCTGCTGCTGTTGTTGTTGTTGTTGTTGTTGCTGCTGCTGCTGCTGTGTATAAGAGCTGGAAAGTACATTACTGCCGCCACCTGCATTATCCACAATGGCGCCATATCCCTTCATTCTCATTTTGATGCCTGTGGATTCCGAAGAAAGTGTGCGGTTCAATGTATCAATAGGGGGTGTACTGATTCTAATAGATGGTATAATAGACTGAAGGCATTTGTTGGGGACTCGATTCACCTTGATCTTTTTGTGCACTATAAAAGACTTGTGTCAACATGACATACAGTAAATAAGGTTTTAATGTGTGTTTTACCATCCACAAATACATCTGTTTCATCCACAATTTCCTATGCTCATAGATGAGTTGTTCTGTTTATGCGCCATGCCAATAAGCAACTGAATCCTACCTCTCCGATTAGCCCTTCTATCACATCTTCCAATGTAATAACACCCAAAGCACCACCATACTCGCCAGGATGGGTTGACACAATAGCCATGTGGCCTGTATGTTTGTATACAATGAGCCATGTGTGATATCAAACCTCATAAAGTCAACTCTTGACTTACTCTTGCCCTCTTGAAAAAAGTTCAAAATGTCCAAACAGCTTGTTTCCGGAAATGTTTCTGGTAAAGCGCTTAATTGAAAATGGCTCACGGGAAGTTTATCATCCACGTCATAACTGATCAAACTTTTGACAAGAAGCATTCCAATATAATTGCAGCTATCGTCGCATTCTTTGATGGGTATTCTTGAATAACCGTTTCTGAGAATCTAATACATACGCATTTGATGAATGTTGTTGTTTCACAACGATGCATTTGTGCATATATATAGCTCTACCTTTTGCACCAGATCCTTGTCCAGAATGGCATGAAAAGGTAACGTAAATACATCTTGCATAGGTGTCATGACGCTGGCCACTGATTTCTCCCTAAGATCAAGCACTGATTTGATGATATGCACCTCATCCTCTGTCAATCCCTCGATATCATCGTCTGATTGGTGAAGCGATACCAGAGTTTTCAGACCTATTGAGCACACACGTTCATAATGTTAAACGGCTAATTTTAAAGTAGAGGAGCTGCAAAATTGAACTGACCCGCCTTTTTGTAGATTGTCCCATGCGATTCACCCAAAAAGTATTGTAATAAATAGGAGGTTGGATATGCAATT
>DF836303.1:90376-100856 GCA_000950595.1 Mucor ambiguus | reverse complement strand
TGTGTTTTTTTCTGTCAAATTCCAATGCGATTTTGTACCCTCTCGGCTGTGGCTACTCGGCATGATGTGAGATTCGTCTGTAATTTCATCCAAAGATAATGTTTTTATCAGTGTTGATTTGCCTGTGCTCCTTGAACCGGATGTTATTCCCAATACAAAGGAAATCTATCAAATGCTGATGAGTTTTTGCTATTGTTTATCTTACAGTATCTGCTTACATGCTCTTCTTTTCTCCTGTGATGGAATGAAGCAATGGACGTTCTATGCTTGATGATGGAGGATATTTTACGAGATAGCCACATTGTGTTGAAAGTAAGAACAGAAAAAACTAGTCTAAAGAAGTGAGAGAGAGAGAGAGAAAAAAAAGGGGATTTATGGTTTTTTGTTCATGTAGACATGTATTTATACACAAAAAATTCTCCCCTACTCTTGTTCTGTTTTCTCCCCCACTCATTCACTCACTCGCCCCTCCTCCTCCTCCCTTTATTGCATTGATTGCATGTTGAAAAGCAGACTGGCAGTAGTGTAGTATACAAGTCAAACATAAACTGCCGCTGCCACTGCCACTGCCACCAACATCATCATTGTTCATACATTACTGAAGGAGGGGCTTACATATACAAGGGGGCTCTGAGGGTGTTGTTTTGATCAGATTTATTCCAATGTGTGGTGACAAAACTTTAAACAGGTTATTGTATACCAAACACATTCATGAATATAGTAACGCTTCATGCTGATGAGCATAACAGAGAAATTCTGCTCTTTATTTTGCATTTTCTACTCATGTCCATATATAAACACACGCATATACACAATGTACATACTTGTACATATTAAACAAACTAAAATGTTGTTCCTCTTGGCTGTATGGTTACATCAATAACTTTAAATCCTTTCCTGATTGACAGCTGTAAATTGAATAATCGGCTGCTTTCTGTGTAAATTCTTTGCGTTTGTGGTCGAGAGCACACTTGTAAGCCCATTGACAATTCACATACATCCCCACATACCATACTACACAGGTCGCATCCTTTATCTGGCTCATCGATTCCTTTTTATTAAAAGAAAAATCATGCAAACAAGCTTCTTGATCTCCTCTGCCATCTTTTTGTTTGCTATATATGCTTGCTCCTTACAAGCAGGCTCTCCTACATTTTATGCTCTTATGCTCTTAGTTCTGGGGATATATATATACTTTTATCGACTGTCGTCAATGTCAGTGTCTCACTCCTTTTGCAAGTATATTTATATTATCCCTTGGTAAACCTACTACTACCGCCCGTTGTGCATTCTCCTCGACTGTGATTGTTTGCAATGTTTCTTTTTCTACTTTTCCAGACAGTATCAGGGCCACATCAAAAGAAAATGTTTATTTTTGGCAAGGAGAAATAGGTGCGATAGTGAGATCGAGGAGAGGCATAAATGATAAACGAGCAAAATCAAGCTGTGAATCGACGATTTGACATGAATATGCTAAATGTGGAAATGCTGGCGTCTTTTACCTTCACTGACAAGCTGTATTATATACACCAGCCCATCTTGCATTACACCTTCTTTCCAGTCCCGAGAAAATCAAGGTTCTGATCATGTATTACCTTATCAACAAATCAACATTCTAAATTGGTCTATCGGTCTAAATGTGATCAAGGAACCCCGCACTCCATTATAGCACCATGAGCTAGTTTATAGCATGAATCGAGATCCCTCTCAAGAACCAATCATCAGAACATGAACAGAGCAAATGGAACACACAAGAAGGAATAGATCTTTTGCTAGTGTAACTATGGAAAGTTTGAACCCCCATTAGAGTTTTATTGGCTTATGTTACCACCTTTGGAATCAACAAAACACCAATGGATCCGGACTCCCTTTTTTTTGTGTGTTCTTTCCAATCAACAACAGAAAAATTTCTTTTCTATTTGATACCCCTTTTGTCTTTCAATTTAAACTTTTTTTTCAACATAATCTCTAAATGACAGATCCACATATTAGCAGTAATAGCAAAGAGAGTGCGACGTCGTCGACGATGGCAACCACATCCAAACCCACCAACACTCCAAAACGGCCTCGACTGGGCTATCTACGATCTGCTTGGACAACCACTGATTTATACTATGCGAGTAGCTTTAATTCAACCTTATCAAAAACTTCATCCATGCCGGAAAACGAACAAGAGGGCCAGGAAGAAGCCCAAGAAGAGGAGGATTTTTACAGCATCAAACTACCAACGATTCAATTACACGATTATGAAGACGAAACAGCACAAGAACAAGAAAAGGACGAGATTATACAAGAGATATTTCGAATGATCACAGTAGCCAATGTACTGTGTTTGTCTGGTTCAGTTGTTGAATGTGGGCTTGTGATGCACGGTATGCCTGGATCCTTCAACCAAGTGATAGAGCACTATCAGGATTGGATGCCATACGCTATTTTACCACTGTATACCTTGTGGTGGTTATTTATGATACTGGTTCTCAAGAATCGAACCGAGCATCTCCGTCAATATCTGAATTGGACACAAGCCAGTGCCATTGTCATGGCCTCCACCAATTTCATGCTACCCACACAGCAGCTGCAACAGCGCTTCTATCCACTGTTTCAACAGCAATTTCACACTTTATTTGTAGCCCTCGCCATCCTGGCTTCCTTCATCTTTGCTTTTGCCAAACGCATCCTGATGGCCAACGAACGCAAGCAAGAACGATTGAAATCAAGAGTGACAAGAGAACATGAGAGACTGCAGGCTTGCCTAGATCAACACACGTTGGCATTCAGCCATCATCGCCTGGCTTTTTTAAACACGGTATCTCAAGAAATTCAAGATGTGGCGTTGATGGTAATCACCACGCTGGAACAGTTTTCGCCAGCTTCGATTTTATCCAATACGCATGAATTGCTGAGCGCTTGTTCTTTGGCTGTACCCATTGCAAGTATATCTGCCATCAACACCACAATCAGACAAGTGTGTCATGTCAGCTCTCATCTGGAATTGTTGTCGAAATTGACGGTACAAGCTTGGGCATCGACGACTACCAGTACTGTTACAGCGGGAAGAACAGCGCCATTGCAGTTGCCTGAATTAAACAAGGCTGAATTTGACATTGGGGATTTACTGCAAAATATTGGTGATGCTCTCGCTGGCGTGGCCTCGAAATTGGACGTTAACTTTGTCATTTATCATTGTGATAATAATCTGCACCACACGCTGGTGATTGGTGATGAAGGTGCCATTCGACATGCCTTACTGAACGTAAGTCGTTTGCTGCGATACTACTAGTTGCGTGCGTCAACTCACTGATTTTCTTTAGCATCTTCGAAACGTCCTTGAATGCTGCACTCCTGGTGCCTGTATCGAAGTAGGACTCAATGTCACTGACACTGCCAAAGACGATGAATGCAAAATTACCTTTTGCATTACGCACACCAGCTCACCAGCTATCCGCAACGCCAGTGCAGCCCTATTACCCAATGCCAATTTGACAGCTCAACTCTTGCAATACATTCATGCCCATTGCACTGTATCGGACGACGACTCTTGTGCTACGGATGACAGTGCACACACTAACTCGAGTAACCAGACCAAGTTTGAGTTCTCGTTCGATCTTGCACGAGGCAACAACAATAGCACTAAACGAGACAACAACAGAATGTTCATTACCAAGGACAGCTATCTGCTCAAGAGCCACTATGCCAACATCAAGTTTGCCAACGAACCCAGCTTAAAGGATTTAGCAAAATTCATTCAACACTTGAAGGGACTGAAAATGGTGTTGCATGCTCCTGAACAAAGTATCTTTGCTAAACACTTGACCAGCTGTCTTGCCAGTTGGAATACAGATATCAGTCATGTCCCTGTTGCTCAGCGCACTGCCGCCAATATGGGTATCGCTGCCTCCTCTGCTCTGGACTCAAGCTCGTCTGCTTCTTCATCGTGCGTGTCATCGGCTGCTACAACACCACTCGTCGTTGATCCAGCGACTGACGCTCCACAGCAACAACCTGTGCATCCTCGTCAACCAAGCACACCGCCTGTTCCTTCGCCTGCCATCGAAGAAGAGCACATCCATTCTATTCCGCCAGCATTCATCTTGATTGATGACGATGTGGCCACATTGGAAAGCAAGTTGGCCGAATTCAGATCTCAACCTGCTGCTTCAGCCAACGTTTTGCAAGCACATCATGGTGGTCGTCGAGCAGCAGCAGCAGCAGCAGCAGCAGCAGCCGGTCATCATCACCCTCATCACACCAAGAAATCCTCCACCTCCAGCCCACAAAACTTCTTCCATCAAGGCACCACGGCCATCATCCACTTCACCAGTCTCACCAAATACAAGGCCGTACGAGACACCATCCAATGTTATGCCTTTTTGCCTTCCAGAGACCCATTCAGCATGCCTCGCGTGGTAGTGGTGCCTAAACCTGCAGGTCCCAGACGATTCCTGACAGCCTTGCATACAGCTTGGCATAATTCCGTAGTGGAACCCCATTTCTCGGCCATTGCCACCTCTCCTTCAAGTCCTATGCCTCCTGTGATTTCCATGTTGGTGCAGCGAGAAATGGCTGCTGCTGTAGCGGCCCAAAAGGGTCATGGCAATGTCACTTCACCAAATGAAGCTAGTAGTAACAGTAGAATTTCTCCCAACGACATTTCTCCTGGTGGTAACAGCCATCGATCCAATAGAAGACCTCTCAGTGGTTTATTCAGTCCTCCTCCTAACTTACCATCACCGTCATCGTCGACTGCTGCTGCTGCCTCCTCTACATCACCATCTATACCTCCCCCAGCAAATGGCGATACTTACTTTACATCTCAACGACAGCAACAACATCAAGATCAGCAATTGACTACGCCTCCTATTCATACCAGTGCCAGTGGTACGGGTGGCAGCAATTCAAGACGCAGATCAGCCAATGCTCAACAAGAACAAGATTACTTGACTGCCAAACCAACAACGCCTCTGATGAGCGCATTGGGTGCTGTATCAACCTCCACCACATCGCCTGCTGCTGCTATTGCTGCTGCTAGTATTGCTGCTGCTGCTGCTGCCGCAGGGCTCCAGAATGAACATATGGCTATGAATAGCAACAGCAGTGGAAATACATTGGATACCACCAGTACAGAATCACCCTCTATTGCCTTACCTGCTGTTGCTACTGTCGTCGATAGCATTGTGACGGATAGCGCTAATTCAGGCGAGCAAACATCAGCGACAGCTAACAGCACAGATACCAGCAATGGCGACCACCCCATCATTGCAGAGACAGCAAAACCGAAAAAAATACTCTCCAAGACAATGACCAACTTTAAGCTGAATAAAAAAAAAAAGAAGGCCAAGGGAACGCCATTTGCTGATGTGGTGAGTCCCCCCATCAACGTATTGATTGTGGAAGGTAAGAAATCATTTCATAGTTGTGTGTGTGTATATATACTCACTCGTCCCCCCCCCCTATTAGACAACATTATCAATCAGGCCATCTTATCTGCTTGGATGAAAAAGCACAAGATCAAGTTTTCAGTAGCTAGTAATGGTAAAGAAGCAGTGGATAAATGGAAAACAGGAGGATTTCATTTGGTGTTGGTATGTACTTTAGATTGTAAATTAGCATCGTGCCATGTTGACGCTTTTGCAATTGCTAGATGGATATCCAGCTGCCTGTCATGAACGGTATCGAAGCCACCAAGATGATTCGCAGCATTGAAAAAGAACAACAAATTGGTGTCTTGCCCATGTCCTCGTCCTTCCTAAGACAGCAGCAACAACAAGAGCAGCAGTTGCAGCAGGAACCTCTGGAAGTAGTTGCTGCAGCCGCCGCTATTGCAACTGCAGCAGTCAACGAGATGAAACTGCAAGAATCCAACAACACGTCTTCCAAAAACGACGATAAACCCTCGATTTTCCGATCCCCCGTGATTATCGTGGCATTGACAGCCTCCTCGCTTGAATCTGACCGACATGCAGCGCTCGCAGCAGGATGCAATGACTTCCTTACAAAACCCGTCAGTTTGGAATGGCTTGAAAAGAAAATCATTGAATGGGGCTGTATGCAAGCATTGATTGACTTTGAAGGTTGGAGACGCTGGAAACGAAACACCAACACGTCTGATGAAAAGGTCAAGCTCACGCCAGCTTCTGTCAGCAACACAGCGGCGGTGAACAACGAACAGTTTGAAGCAGAAAAGAAACGTATCGAGGCCTTATCCAAAAAGAAAAATGTGCCAGGTGTATTGTTGCCGGGCGTGAGCAACTTGACGAAAAATGCCAGACGATCTACTGTTGTCAGCCAAATGGACGATACCAAGAGAAGAAAAAAACCTACTTTGAAGCCCTCAAAAAGTGATTCGGATACCCAGCATGTGCAATCGTCGTCCTCATCGTCCTCCCGCATGATGAAGTGCAATCAGCACAATACCAAAAGTCAAAGTGAGACTACGAGCACCACCACAGCAACAGGTTCTGTGTCCCTGAATAGGTCAAGATCGACTTCCAGAGAGAGGAAATCCGATAATGACAATTGAATTCAAGGAGAACCCTTTATTTGACTATGCAGCTTACTATTTTACCAAACTTTATGTTTACCTACTTTATCAAATATTGCAGACAATCGACCTATATCGTTGTCTGTATATATATGGCATGTGAATCGACATTGACAACACTTGAAAATTCAATCGAATCAATGACAATAATAAAATACCCTGATTATTTGCTTCAATACACCTCCAAATTCTCTGTAATTGTGACTTCAAGGGGCCGTATCTATAAATGTTTGATTATGCTTTGTTTGTTTGATTTGTGTGGAGAAAGTTATAATTACCTTACATGACATTGGGGGGAGGCGGATCTTAACCCACCATTTGACTGATCTTGGGGGGTGGAAGGGAGGTGGGGGATGATGTGGGGGTGTGATCGAAGGCCAAAGTATATAAAGAGGTCCTTTTTTCCCCAGAATTTTGATTTTTCATCATTCAGTCTTTACAAACAGATCAAACAAAAAAAATGCCATTATTCAATTCCAAAAAACCCACTCATAATTTCCCTCCTCCGGTCGGTTACAACACTGTCCACAGCGAAGAAAAGAAGAAGCGTACAAGCATCACCAATTTCTTTACTCATCCACCTACCATTAATTTGAAGCGTAAGCATCAAGACGATGTAGAAGAAGGTCATTTAGATCAACAAGAAGAACAAAACAAGCGCAAAAAGACAGCAGCGGCAGCGGCGGCAGCAGCAGCAGCCAACATGAAGGCCCACATGGGTAACATGTCTCGTCTCTTTCAAAGAATTGCTGTCACTGTCAATCGGTCTACCAGAGGATCCACACCAAGAAAGGAACCCCAGCCTGAATTTGTGGATATATTCCAAACAATGGAATTACCTACCATTGAATGGACAGATGGCAATCTGGGTATTTTACCACAACAACATCCAATTACTGCCCCAGTAACATTACAGCAGCAGCAGCAGCAAGTACCAAATATATTGCAAGAAAAATTAAGACTATTATCTCAACAATCACAACTGCAGTTACAATCCTATCTTCAACAACCACAGTTACAACCACCTCTACAACAACAACAGCAACAGCAACAGCCCATATTATTATCACCACAAGAAGAGGATGAAGATTCTGTGTTCTGTATAAACACCACCGAGTATTTGGAATTCCCTGTGCCACCATCACTACCGGCCACACATCATGTCATGCGTCGCCAGGAGTCTTTAAATAGTGCAACTTCAACAACCCCCTCAAGATTGAATTCCCTGATCATCGCTGAAGAAGAGGAAGATTCTGATGATGAGTCTATGCCAAGTACACCTTTTAATGATTCTATTTGTTATAATGAATCTACCCTTACCACCAACAACAAGGCTGATCAACTTGCTTTAATCAGCACGTCTTCTCCTTTGTCCTCTTCGTTACTATGATAACACACTTTTGCTTTCCATTCCTTTTGCTTTTATCCACCTATACATATACTGCTCTTGTAAATACTTTGACTATGGCCTTGGTTCTCTCTCTCTCTCCAAAAAATTAATAAATTAAACACTCTTGTCTCATTCTTAAAACTTTTGATGTGCGTCTGTGTGATCATGTCGACTATAATGTCAACGCCACTAGAATAACCTTAAGACTAGCAGCAAAATAGTTGATATATGTGTTAATGGTGCTTGCGCACAGTCTGTGTTTGCTATTTCTTTACAAATGTAATGTACCAACGGACTTATACCTGGTGTGTGTAATTGGGGGGGGGGAGGCGTACAGGGAGTGGCCGATGTGCATAAAAAAAAGCAGGAGTACTATAATCGACAGAATGAAATTGGTCCATTTCTTTCTGAGCACCACCACGCCATGTTACCGCTTACACAGTGTAATGTTGCCTTATGTCTTTACCCATTCAATATCTATACAAATTGCCACTCTCATTGTTAGTTTTTTGACACATAAACGTCGAATCTTCCTTACCATTATCTATTATCCAGTAGTAGTAGATCATACATTTGGGATAAAGACCTAAATCTTGATTCTCTTCTCGTTTAAGCAATAAAGAGTTGCATTCACCAAAATTCAATTACTCTATTGAACTTTATTTTTGTAAATTCGTAGTTGCCTCTACAAAAAAAATCCCCTTACACTTCTCAATATAAATTTATTCAGAATTAAATGGCGCCACTCTCCAAGTTTATTTTATAAGTTATCTCTACACTAGAGAGATGTAGATGACTTATTATACATCTACGTTCAGTTTGCACTGAAATGTTAAGCTTAGATGCACCATCCTGCTCTGATGACAGTTCTTCCGTTTATTAACAAGTACTATATTAAATCGGCCACAAATGGCCGATTATATTCGATTCAATAAATCCGTAACTATTCATTTGGGATTGATCAAAACATACTTAATAGATTTATTAAACCTTTGATATTAATACTGTGCATCTTTTCCCTCTAAGTTCACGTTTAAATCGTCATATCCTCTGATTTAAAATGGGCGCCTCTGTGAAATCACACAGATGTACAAAAAATACCATTTGAGCCACTTCATAATAGAAAACAATAAAATTCAAATCACCCAACTATTCAAAAAGGTATTCTCTTTCTTATTTCAGTGTTTTTAGTATTGCTATCATTTACGTTTGTGGTTTTATTCTTGTTTTTATAATCGGCCATTTGTGGCCGATTCGTCGGAATAGTACCTGCTAATCAATATGATAACACCTTATATACAAATTATTATCGCTTGATCAATTCAAATTTGCGTAGGTAGCATGGTTGCTACTAGTAAAAGTGTTTGAGTTTATATATAAATGTGGGGAGTATGTATAGTAAAAGTTGTTGGTGATATTTTTTTGAGTAGGGTGTGTTTGATTTAGGGTGATTGAGTGGGGTGTCGGCGAGTAATGACAAAAGATGGTAGAAACGGTGAAATTTCAAAGGGCTGTAGCTATGGATTCTACTATGTGAGTCAAGCACCAGTTTCTTTTAGTATCAGTATGAATGAGGGGATTGATGTGTGGCACCTTTCGTCTGAAGGATTCTGCTCTTGCAGACTTCAGTGAGTGACCACTGGCCCTTCTGGCACTATCATTATTTTGTCATATAACGGTACTCAACCTATAGTCCAATGTACCATCTTTGTTGTCACGAATCAGTTTCGGTCTATCAGACAAGATTTTACCTTGGTTAATATCTTCCTTACCTGGCTTGGCAACACCAACATCGTGTTCACCGTCTTTACAACCACAGATAATAAAGAGAATTTTAATCTTAAAGCCTTGCACATTAGGCGCGCGGCTTAGTAAATGGTTGACTTGTGCGTTCTTGTGATAATGATGAGATACGTCTGCCTAACTTAAAGCGGACAAGATTACCATTCACACCCAAACAACGGTTGAGACCCATATCTTTGATACACTTCTTGCTCCTCCATAACAATCCTACGGGATTCAGCATTCTTTAAAGCAATTTGCTTGTTCTCATCAATGACTTCCAGGATGATTCTGATCGCACCTACAACTTGGCATCAGCGGAAACATTATCCAGGTACTCTCTAGAGCAAAATTTGGCATGTTTGTTCTTGTGTCGCAGAGGATAGCCACGACATAGTAGTGTCTGTCGGTGAACTATTGTTGTAAATGTAGGATAATAGTATGATAGAACATATGGAGAACAAATGTTAGTTTTTTCAAGTAAATTCAAGTGAAAAAATAACAGTGAAGGAGCTTGGGAATCTACTGCTATTTATATACTTGATGTGTGAATTGTTTTCTAACAAATCCGTTTAGATTGGTGTTCACAAGCTAAATTTTGACACGTACCCTCACTTTTGCTAGATAAAAACTATCATTCAAGTTATTATAGGAAGATGATGGCCAGTCTAGATATCTTTAGTTGCTCTCGGAAGCGTCAATTACTTGCATTCGTTATCTACTACCTTTTGGCATATGAGGAATAGTTTACTAGAACTTTTATCAGA
>DF836303.1:52111-69151 GCA_000950595.1 Mucor ambiguus | reverse complement strand
TAACCTTTGTGAGCGACTGCCCTTGAGACTTGTTGATCGTCATGGCAAAGGACATCTTCAAAGGGAACTGCTTTCGCGTAGGTCAGGAAACCACCCGAAGTGGGAAAAGGCTCGCGCTGCCGCGGGCCATTGACTTATGTCACAAAATTAACAATAGCTAGAATCTTTGAATATCTCTTTTATGTAGTAGAGCTTTTTTATTCGCAATACCCTGCCTAATAGCTTTTGGAAGGGTCAATTGTCCTCATGAAGCCGTATTTTGCTGCCATACTTTTTTTCAAATTCCGGTGCGCATTTTTTTTTCGATTCGTTAATTCTGATCACAGATCGACCTGTTTCATCTACTTTGCAGGATCTGACTATATAAAGTGTGACGAGAACCCAGTGCTATCTTAAGCTTCCTTGGAGTACTTTACAAGGCACGTCCAATGGTGCAAACAGAAGCATATGTTTCAAATAAACTCATTGAGCAATTCTAAAAAACACTAAATTTGGATTTTGGCCAAAATGCCAAATTCTTACATATAAAGGTCTCACAAACAAAGCTTCAGGGGCTGCTTTGGATCAAGAGAAATCTTTTGATTTAATATATACCTTAGTAGAAGTCTTTATTTTTGCGTTCAAAAATACGATCGTTTAATTTTTGATGAAAAGTATGAGGTACCACTCATGCTTTTGGAACAATTTTTGATGATATTTTTTTTATCCCCAAAAAGTTGAGCGAAGGTGTCAGAAAGTTAGCAGCAGACGAGAGCAATTGTTTGGCGTTACTCTGGCGGTCTGAAACGGCTTCCGACATGAGAAATTACGGCTTAAATCCATCCAATTTTCACTGTGTTTTGCATACTATTGAGTAATCATTGACGGAATAAGTAGGCTGTATGTCTGTGAATGATGTATTACCACTGATCCACTCGTAGAGTATACTAAAAGAGCCATAGTTACAGAACAGGCTCTTTAAAGATGTTTTTCACGCTGGTTAGTAAAAAGTTGAAAACGAAATTTTGGTAAAGATTAGTGGGACATCATCAGGCTCCTATATGCTACATCGTTTTTATATGCGAAACCATTTATGCTATGCATGCTTTGTCAAAAAAAAAAGAATCTTATACAGAACCAAGCGAAGCATGACAGACGCTTGGTTAAAGAATCGGCATTACACACATGACAGACATGTTTATCTTGTACTTGTGTGTTACAGCATTCCCAAATCTGGGAGAAGGATCAGCCAAGACAAGATGTGTAGTTGATACTAAGACTGACTTGTTAATGGAATAAAGTGTAGGCAGATTTCGAATAAGCTTAAAAAATTAACGTAACATCACATTAATTTTACATTCATCTATCCAAGCCATTTTGCATCAAAAAAACTAGAGCATCTATGAATACTTTATTTCAAGTTTATAAATCAACACAAGTAGAACCATCAGTAACAACATCTAAAATCTTGTAGAAACACTCAAAATCACCATGCTGCTTAAACATGGCGATAACAGCTTCAGCAATCTCATCAAAGTTCTTTGTAGCCAAAGCTAAGATGGTGGGACCAGCACCAGAGAGACAAATACCTAGAAGGCCGTCATATTTCTGATATGTGATGCTGGATAAAACTTCAGGAAGGCCGGGGATCAAAGTTTTACGGTATGGTTGATGAATCTTATCTTGCATGGCGTTGTAAATCAACTCGGGGTTGGGAGGTGATTGACTCAATGCTGTGGTCAATACAGCTAATCTTTGAAAGTTAAAGACCTAGTTGAGCCCGTTAATTTATACGCATACACATCACATTCCATATCAACTTACAACATCCTGTCTTTCATAAGAGGTAGGGAGCACAGCTCTAGCCTTTGCTGTAGCCACCTCAAATTGAGGTACAATTGCAATACATTTGATTTCCTTTGCCCAACCCAAATTAACATAATGACCAATACCAAGAGGAGGTTGAGGAACTTGTTGAGACAAAGCAATCTCCAGTAATGATTCAGAAGCAGGTACACCCTTCATAGCACTGGGATCCAACTCACGCAAGTAAGATGCAACGAAACCACCAATCAAGGCAGCAGCGACATTGTCAGGATGACGCTCGATCATTAAACAATAGTCTAATAATCTATCTCTTGAGAGGTTCAATTGACCGAGGGCATTACCCAACAAGACACCACTTACAACAGCAGCACCAGAGGAGCCGAGACCACGACCAAGAGGGATGGGATTGTCAACATGGATTTTAAGGGGTTGAGGCAATTGAGAGATACCGTTCGCAGAGAGGACATAAAGAGCGGTCTTGGTAATCAAGTTGTGCTCTGGAGTAAGTGGAACATCCTTGGCGCCTTCTCCGGAATAGGTCATTTCAAAAGCTTTACCCTCCTTTAAGATTTCGACATCAATGGTAAGATATAATGAGAGAGAGATGCCCAAAACATCAAAACCGGGACCGATATTAGCACTTGAACATGGTGATTTGATACGAAATTTTCTAGGTGTATCCATATTGATTTACAGGCTTTCCAGATCTGTCGCTTGTAAAAGAAGAACGATGAAGGAGGAAGGAAGAAGAAGCCAGAGATGTTGTGCAAGTTGTATACATTTGTCAAAAAATGTTAGCAAATGAGCAAACTCAGTCGTGACTGTAAAGAAGTGTGTTGTTCTTTGTCACAGAACTGGGCACAAGATGCAAGCATTCTATTGGACATACAGGCACTTCTTAAATGTTCAAGATGTTGCATTTTCATATAATTTATTCCATGTTGGTCACTACTAACGCTATATTAAAAGCAAGGGTAGATGTTACTATTAAATGAGAGGGAAAAAGGACTGAGGAGGAGGCACTCTATTTAACATTTGGCATCACGCATGCTGAATCTGAGAGTAATCACAGTTTTACATCATTGCTCCAATTCAAATTGGTAAAACCAAAAATGCTATCAAAGAGCGACGAATGGAGTTTTTGACCAGCCTCTCGACATTTTTAAATAATAAAGAGTGCCAAATCAGACAAGGTTTAGATTGCGAAAAACGTGGGAGGGATATCACCAAGATTTTATACTCGATTTACCGCTCTTTTTCGATACAGAAGAATATAAGTTTCTCCTCTGCTTTTGCATAAAACTGCTTAGCTGTAAGGTTCACCAATTGTGGCCTGATTTTTAAAAGTTTCGTATAGAAATGGGTATCAAATTGTTCATCGATCACATCAAGTATATCTTTTAGAAAATCAGATCCGATAGACACATTATGTCAACAGCATTTTAGTGCTGGTCAACGCTGAACCAATGCAAATAAAAAGTAGAATTTATTTGTTTTGATGAAACGGTCAATTTCTGTATTCTATTCATGCCATTATCCCCTTTTCCCATTGCGTCCAGTGCGTACTGGTTTTATTTCGGCTTTTCAGTGCTAAATGCAAATTTCGTTGCCATGACAACAGATGATATTTTTATTAATACGATTGCCGATCTGTCATTACATATTGCAAATCTCCTCGTTCGCGCAATATACAAATAAATAAACTGGCAAAAACCGTGCCAAGCAAACAAATGTAGCTACAGATATAGGCTTATACGAGGCCATTCCAAGTCCAAATGTACAGAAAAAAAGCTGGGATCACCTACGTAAAGGCAGTTGCTTTTTGAAATTCTCAAATATAATCAAATGATGGTACTAAAAGTCATTTTGTGATATAAAGTTGTTCGAAAAAAGGGGTCGAATAAACAAACGATTTGTTTGGTTAATTCCAGATCAATGCATAAAATGTAGCTTAAACCCAAACAAGCTTGGGCAATTCCTCTCGAGTATTCCTTTCTTGAATGACGTCCTATACATTCAAAGTCATATTTCTGTAATACATTGCTCAAAATTAGAGTTATCTTATAACTATGAGAGATGTTTGTATGTAGAATCCCAAGGCGTTGCCTTTTGATGAGGTATTTTAATATTCGTTCCTCCAAAGATATGAGAAAATTTATAATTTTACTGGTTTTAATGGGATTAGGCGCAGTTTGTGTTTTAGACAAAAAATGGTGGGGTTCAGTCTGTGTGTCTGGACTATTGGGTTTTACACCTTGTTTAGCCGGTCTTATTGGTTAATATAGTAAAAATAGAACGTACAGAGTCCAATGAGAGAGTAACTGGTTGCATTACAGTTCACCTAAAAAAGTATATAAAAGTGGGTATTTCGTTTTACCATCTCTTTTTTTCTCTTTCCTTCCTTTATTATTCTTCATCTTGTAAATCTTGTTCATAAACTATGAGTCCTGTCAACCATCATCATCATAACAACATGACCATTTACTACAATCAGCAACAAGCACAGCAGCAAGTTCAACAACAAGCATACCAGTTCCATCGTCAACAACATCATAACAGTGAGTATATTTATCAAATGTGAGTTTTATCTTACGTTGAACTAATTATCTTCTTCATCAGCATCACCTTCCTTATCGCATTCAAAAGCATCTCGCAATTCTTCTGAAAGACTTGGGCAAATCCGAGCACAACTGGAACTTGCTCGAAATTTCTATGATGATTATGAATTCTGTCCTGTACAATGTTCCTCAGAGGTCTTGGAGCATCGTGATCGTGTCCAACAACGTCTGTCACCGCAATCCTCACCAAGCACCTCTCCCTCCTTGTCTTCTGCATCCTCTTTAGGAAGTACAACACCTCCAAAATCAAGAAGAGCCATTCCAATCATTGATCCCTCGAATATGGCTCCTGTCTCTGTACCCCCTCAGCAATACAGTATGGTGAAGAGTACTTCTCCTATCTTCCATCAACAACAATACATGCGTGGTGGTAATACCAGACCCTATCAACATCAGTACATGAATGGCTCTTACAACGATGTTCTTGTCCAATAATTGTTTTGTTTTATATATAATTTATACCTATATTAGTTTTCTTTTTTCATTCATTATTTTTGTTTCGCATCTCTTTACTCCCTTTTTTGTTGTTCTTTCTTTCTGTATACATACATGATTTTTAATAAAAAATATTATATATATATATAGCGATCCGTATTATGCAGTTGTTCTATCAACTGCATTGTATTGTATCGTTTTATCCTTACTCTATACCAAATGTATTTATTTGTTGATATCAAATGATTTTATTTGGTTTCCAAGTTATCCTAATATACTATGCGGTTAATCAATATTTTTTGTTTTATTTTACTCGGATCCTCCTTTTGTGTACTTTGGGATGTTTGTGTGTTTGTGTACGATGTGTGTGCGTGGGTGTGTGTAATATTCGATACAATATATTATTTGCCTTATTAATTGTTTCGCACTAAAAGTGCTTAAGCGATAACTTGCTCCATCGTTTCCACCAGAAGCTTTCTATCCAACATGAAACTGACTCTAATCCGATTAGCATTATCGATATCGGTATATCCGTGATATCAAGCAAGAAATGTGGGTTGATTTAGGCGGCGGATTTTGACAGGTCAGGTTTTTCATCGTTTCCATGGCAACTCATGAACCTTATTTCGAAAGCAGCGCTCATTACAGCTCGACTACGAGCGAGCATATGAGCCATTGCATGCAGAGTAAACATTTATGAACTAAACCTTGATGCATCTGGTTACTTTCAGGTATGTTTTTTTTCAGACGCATTCCCACAATAATCTTATATGCATAAAACTAGTGTCTCTGAATGAAATTACCAGTTAAATGCATTGAGAAATTCAAACCGGATCGTTCATTTCCCTTATCAAACGATAATTTTATGGCCGTAGATAGTTACTTGTATAGTTCGAAATGTACTAGTCCAAGTCTCGAGGTTCCTCGCCCCTTTATTTCTATTTAAATTGGCATGTTTTTCCATTCATTTAAGCTAGACACGTGCTGCCAGTTAGCCATCAGGTAGCAACAACTATCTATTTTGGTATTTTGACAAACCGCCATGGTAGTAACAGGATTACGCCTCCCAAGTATTGCCTCCCTAACTGAATGTGTATTCATTATAGCATGTATAGTCACGCAAGTTTAGTTTCATTTCAAGTATTACACATAATTGCAATCTATTTACAGATTGCTTCTCACTTCTTTTGTTGTTATTCGTTTACCTGAATTTGGGATGAAGGATTTGACTAATATGGTAGTTTGTAAGCATGACTTTATAACAATGAAGGTTGAGGTGGAATACACTTGCACAGGTGCATCGCATGATACGTAACTTACTCCTCGACATTACAGTGTTATGCCTTGTCATGTTGACATGATGCACTGGAATTATAACGTCGCAACTCGCTTCGAAGGAGGTTTTCCAGGAACATGAGATAAATCATTGATTTCGATCGAGATCTGTATATCTATTTTTTGCTGAACTGCGATTCAATACCTAGAGAACTATGAATCGTCGTAGACGATAGGTGTGCATGGCCCTAATAACTCAAGATGTATAGACTTGTATCATATTTGAAAGGATATGTATTCGGTATGGTGGTAGCTTTATGCCTCCCTATTAATCGCTACAGTTGAAGTTGCATAATCTGTCACCTCTGGTTCGCAGTGAAGCTCGCAATGACAGTGCTAAATGTCACTCTTTTGAGATGTGATGAAATCATACTTTTGACCTTTACACAGTCATTTGAAAACCGTCTATAGGCTACCTATATTTATGGATTCCTTAATTTTATGTGGCCCTAAGCCTGTATCAATGGGATTCACTCATTTACAGGCAACCACCATACTTGAACTACCTTTTAGTATTAAAAAGTATGCAAAAAATATCTAAATTTGAATGTTTTCGAGCAGTAATTTTTTGTGTTAGACGCTATTCTGAAGGTCAAAAACGACTTCCAACAATTGCTCTCGTTTAGTACTTGCTCACTGACACCTTTGCTCACCTATTTTGAGACCATTAAAAATCGACTCCAAATCGTGAGAGGTGCCTCATGGATTTTAATGAAAATCAAACGATTGCCCTTTTCGCCCTGAAAATAAAGATTTCTACTATAACATGTATTAAATCAAAATATTTAATATTGATTCAGGGCAGCACCTGAAATCAGTTTCGTGAAACCTTAATATGTTGAATCCCCCATAAACCCCATTTCATATTTTTAGAAATTGCTTAGTAAGCTTTTTAAAAGCACATGCTCTAATTAGCACCAGTGGATGCTCCTTGAAAAATACTGGAACAAAAAATTAGGAAGTATGGGTGGATCATCACAATTCTTATAGTTGAATCTGGCATGATAGTTCAATCAAGTCGCAAAAAGTCAAAGCAATCAATGTTTGTGAGGCTAATAAGAAGGTGGTTGCAAAGTGAATAGTACTATAGCTTGGCAAGATTACTCTCCCTACCTCTGTAAAACAGTACTGTATACTATTGTTTTCGTTATCGCAAGTATATCATCTAAATGAAAATCTTCAGTACAAAATGCGACATAGGCACCCGATTCAGCATTGCATCTAATACTTTGACCGCGAATTCGGGTTGATATGTACTGGAACTCGTTCTTTGATCTAAAATTGACATTTACAACAATGATGGCACTGGATATAGCATAGAGTATCCAACAAGAGACAATAGCTTAATATTAATACATCGTCAAAGGCTGGTAGTTACCAATGCCTCGTGTTATCTGAATTTCTCAGTAACAAATGCTGCGCTCTTATATAATCGAATTACAGGACAGAGCCTAGTAGGCGGTTAGTTTGTGAGACAAAAAATCGTCAAGAATTTACAACAGTAAATGGTAATAATGCCCCAATTTAGCAATGAGGTGGTTTTATGTTAGGATCTGCCATCCACACTGCAGTCAAGTCTCTCGAGGTTGCAAGATGTGTACTTACCACCGCTTGAGTTTGTACTTGAATCTGATTCGAGCAACAGAATATCAGCAAATGTTGACTTACTGGGTTCCTGAATACCTTCTTATCACATATACATTTCGACTGAATTACTCATGCTTGCATGGTGACAACATGTCCTTTGGACTACGGTGCATGCTGCTGTAAAAATGTCACGAGTCGAATGAGTCAAAACATATACAAAATGTGGTATAAAACTGCGGCTGCAATATCTGGTGGGTTCAACTTGAGCCAATGAGGACCAGAAATCTGATACTTGTCATAAAAACTAACAGCACTGTGTGGCTTGTTCGGCTATTCAAAACCATTTAAGACGACCTACTCGTCCAAAGGGGTCAGCGGTGGGTCCTACCATTCAAAAATCTTTTAAACACCATTTTTTTTTTAGGGGTTCCCTTTTTCTTTTTCTTCTTTCACCACAACCTTTTGATTGAATAGAATAAAAATGTCTTTGGCTGACTGTAAGTAGCTTGTACCTAAACATGTAATTTCTCTGGATTGAAATGACTAAATGTGAAATGTAATAGTGTCTGGTCAATTCAAGTAAGCAAGCAACATGTCGACACAACGTGTTTTCTCATAAGTACAGTTGGACTGACATTTGCAATTTTATTAGCTTTCCCAAGGAAGAAGAGAAGATTCTCGAGTTCTGGAAAGAAATTGATGCTTTTCAAACATCCATGAAATTGAACAAGGACAAACCTGTGTTTGCCTTTTATGATGGACCTCCATTTGCCACTGGTCTTCCTCATTACGGCCATTTGTTGGCTGGTACCATCAAGGATATCGTTACACGTTATGCTCACAATACGGGTCACTCAGTCGAACGTCGCTTTGGTTGGGATACTCATGGTCTTCCCGTTGAATACGAGATTGATAAAAAGTTGGGCATCACTGGTAAGGACGATGTCATGAAGATGGGTATCGACAAATACAATGCCGAATGCAGAGCTATTGTGATGAGATATGCTGGCGAATGGCGCAAGACTGTTGAACGTATGGCTCGCTGGATTGATTTCGACAACGATTACAAGACTTTGAACCCTACTTTTATGGAGTCCGTTTGGTGGGTTTTCAAGCAATTGTTCGAAAAGGGTCAAGTGTACCGTGGTCAAAGAGTGAGTGTGTTTAATGTGCGGTTTGCAGTGTTAGGGCTTACTGACCTTTTTTTTTTCTGACAGGTCATGCCTTATTCTACTGGCTGTACTACTCCTTTATCCAACTTTGAATCTTCTCAAAATTACAAGGATGTCAATGATCCTGCCAGTAAGTTGATTTAGTTGATTGCTTTCATTTGGGTGGATACTGATTTTTGGGTGTAGTTGTTGTTGGCTTCCCTTTAGTGGATGACAAGACCACTCAAATCTTGACCTGGACCACCACACCTTGGACCTTGCCCTCTAATATGGGTGTTTGTGTTCATCCCGATTTCGAGTACATCAAGATTCACGACGAGCTCTCTGGAAACAACTACATTTTGATGGAGAAGCGTCTTTCCATCCTTTACAAAGATCCCAAGAAGGCCAAATTTACCATTTTAGAAAAGTATAAGGGTGCTGATATGAAGGGCTGGAAGCTCGTCCCCATGTTTGATTACTTTTATGAGGAATTCAAGGATAGCGCTTTCCAAGTCATGGTCGATACCTATGTTACTGATGATTCCGGTACCGGTATTGTCCAAAACGCTCCTGCCTTTGGTGAGGACGATTACCGTGTCTGTATCGCTCATGGTGCCATTACTGCTGATGGTCATTTGCCATTGCCTCTTGACCCCTCCGGTGTTTTTACCGACGAAGTCCCTGATTATAAGGGTATGTACGTCAAGGATGCTGATAAGGTCATTCAAAAGGATATCAAGGCAAAGGGTCGCTTGATTGTCCAATCCCAATTCATGCATAGTTATCCCTTCTGCTGGCGCTCTGATACGCCTCTCATTTACAAGGCTGTTCCTGCTTGGTTCGTCCGTGTTGCTCCTATTGTTGACAAAATTTTAGCTTGTAACAATGACATGCGTTGGGTTCCTGCCTTTGTCCAAGAGAAGCGTTTCGCCAACTGGATTGCCAATGCTCGTGATTGGAACATTTCTCGTAACAGATACTGGGGTACTCCTTTGCCTCTCTGGGTCAGTGATGACTATGAGGAGATTGTCTGTATCGGTTCTATTGCTGAATTGGAGGAACTCAGTGGTATCTCTCCCATCACCGATCTTCATCGTGAAAGCGTGGATGGTATCACTATTCCCTCCAAGCAAGGTAAGGGTGTCCTTCGTCGTGTTGAAGAAGTCTTTGATTGTTGGTTCGAATCTGGTTCCATGCCTTACGCTCAACAACATTATCCTTTCGAGAACAAGGAGAAGGTCGAAACCTCCTTCCCTGCTGATTTCATTTCTGAGGGTATTGATCAAACTCGTGGTTGGTTCTACACTTTGTTGGTCTTGTCCACTCACCTCTTCAACAAGCCTCCTGCCAAGAACGTCATTGTCAGTGGTCTCGTTTTAGCCTCTGACGGTAAGAAGATGAGTAAGCGTCTCAAGAACTACCCCGAGCCTGGAATTGTTATCGACAAGTTTGGTTCTGATGCCTTGAGATTGTATCTTATCAACTCTCCCGTTGTTCGTGCTGAAACCTTGAAGTTCAAGGAAGAAGGTGTCAAGGATGTCATTTCCAAGGTCTTCTTGCCATGGTACAATGCCTACAAGTTCTTCCTCACTCAAACTGCTGTCTTGAAGAAGGACTTTGATTTTGATTTCCAATACGATCTCCACATCAAGAAGTCTGACAATGTCATGGATCGTTGGGTGTTGGCTTCTTGCCAATCTCTTATCAAGTTCGTCCGTGAGGAAATGGCTGCTTATAGACTGTACACTGTTGTCCCTCGTTTGTTGAGCATGATTGACACTCTCACCAACTGGTATGTTCGTTTCAACCGTAAGAGATTGAAGGGTGAAAATGGTTTGGATGATGCCAAGTTGGCTATGAACACTCTCTACGAAGTCTTGTCCACCTTGTGTAGCACCATGGCTCCTTTTACTCCTTATTTGGTCGAAAACATGTACCAAAACCTCAAGAATTTTGCTCCCAAGAACCCCAATGTCGTTGATGACCGTTCTATTCACTTTTTGGACTTCCCCACCGTGCGCGAAGAATACTTTGATCCCGAAATTGAGCGTGCTGTTGGTCGTATGCAAGCTGTCATCGAGTTGGGTCGTACCATCCGTGAGCGTAAGAATATCTCTCTCAAGACTCCTTTGAAGGAATTGGTTGTTATCCACAGTGATCCTCAATACCATGCTGATGTCAAGGCCTTGGAATCTTATATCTCTGAGGAGCTGAACGTTCGCAACATTGTCATCACTGACAACGAAGACAAGTACGGTGTCAAGTACAAGGCTGAGGCTGACTGGAAGGTCTTGGGCCAAAAGCTTAAGAAGGATGCCATGAAGGTCAAGAAGGGTCTTCCTGAAATGACCAGTGATCAAATCAAGGAGTTTGTCCACACTAAGGAGCTTATTGTCGCTGGTATCAAGGTGACTGATGAAGATTTGAATGTTGTTCGTTACTTTGAAGCTTCCTCTGATGCTTCTTATGAGGCCAATACCGACAAGGACTCTTTGGTCTTGATGGATGTCAAATCATACCCCGATTTGGAAGAAGAGGGTGTTGCTCGTGAAATCATTAACCGTGTTCAACGTTTAAGAAAGAAGGCTAACTTGTTGCCTACTGACGATATCAACATGTACTATCGCTTCACTACTGACTCAGGCGCTGAATTAGAAAAGGTTATCCAAAACCAAGAAGCCACTTTGGTCAAGGTCATCAAGAAGCCTTTGCAACCTATCAGCGAGATGCCTTCTTCTGAGAAGCTCATTGCTGAAGAAGAGCAAGATGTCAACGGTACCAAGTTTGACCTTGTCTTTGCTAAATAATTCTCTTCCTTTTTATAATCTTTTTCTCTCAAAATAATTGTTATTTTCATTCAAACATAAAATTGTCTTTACTATTACCAATATAAACATGTAGAAATAAATCTTTGGTATTCCTTTTTCAATTACTTTTGGTAAATAGAAGAATGAGACTTACAGCTCATGAATTCTAAAACGTAGTATCTCAACATTATGAAGGTTAACAGCTTTATGTCCTGTTACCATATAAAAATTTTAAAAAAACTGTATTATACCTGGTGCTTTATTCAATCGCTTCTAGCATACTTGACACTCCCAAACATTTGGAAATTGCTTAAACGCTTTGAGCACTGTCATGTTACTTGAAGGTTAATCCCAAGTATCAAAAACAGCCAAAACCATCAAGAAGCACTGGCAGACTTTTATCTATTACGTTCTCCAATATCCCAAGCATCATACTGCAATTCTCATAATGCTCTTTTGGTCTGCTTGATTGACAATAAGCATGAGGATGAAGTTACAGAGGATGCTCTACAAAGCTCCAGCTTTTGGTATCAGTGTTAGCTGTTTAATATAGTGGCAACATTTTATTAAACGCTATTGACAGAGTTGCAAAAGATGATGCTTTATTTATTCATATTATTAAACTAATAAAAGAGAATACAAATCATGTACACCAGCCATATCCTTAGTGTGACAGCCGGAAGCCAGAAAAAGCTTCACCAGGTGCTTTCGAGAGTCCCTGAACGGAGTACAGACGTCAAATGTAACCCAAATTAGGTTGAAGTGGTATACATCAACGTTAAATCTGTTCGTATCTATCTGAAGACTTTCGATAATAATCAATTTTAAAGTTGATTAGCACATCAATGAATAGTAGCTTTAGTCTACCAGAGGATTCACAAATATTTTGTGTAAAATTAGATGCTTTTTTAAAACCGTTTGAGCCCATTCTAGCAAAATCCGTGGTAGATTCGGACATGAGCTACGGAAAGTCAACCAATTTAATAAGTATGTATATGAATAAATTATGTTTGCGTTTGTTTTGATAACTGCAAAAGATATTCCGTCTCTCTGAAATCCACACAAAAATGCAAATCTATCACACAAGTTGCGTGCATTGCACCGATTTGGTAAAAAGGCCAAACTGCCATTGAAATACATGAAAAAGAGAGCGCCCAGGAAAATTTTGTCAATTCAATTCTTTTTCACAATCAAAACATGTCTACTTCAAGCATTTCTTTGTTGACCAGAGAGCTTTCATTTGCACCTTATGATGTAAAATGGATTCCCTGTTCATCTAGAGTATGTACTGTGGGCGCTACTAATCATGGAACAGGCAAAATCGCTGTATACAATCTTGTGGGAAAGCAACTAGAGCTAAAAACCGAGGTAAATTTGACATCCTTGTTTGTTTGCTAAAACTGATTTCTCAATAGACAGAAACCAATGCAGCTGTGAGATGTGCCACTATTGCAGGACAGACACGTAGTTTAGCAACCGGCGACTTCGAGGGCCAACTTCAAATATGGTGAGATGTCTACATCAAACGTTGAATGACCAGTTTCGCTCATTCTCTTCATTTGCCAAACAGGGACACACAACGTTTCGACATTCCATTAATCTCATTCAAAGCGCATGAGAGTATCATCAACTCAATAGACAGTTATAATCAGTCAAAAGAACCACAAGAGATCGTAACTGGCAGTCGTGACGGTAATTCTGTGATGGACATTGCAATAGATTGATATTTACATGTCAACAATACCAGGAACCGTCAAAGTGTGGGATGCTCGACAACAAGAAAAGGCAGTTTTAACAATCAAATCAAAGGAATCGATTGACATATGGGCTGTAGCATACGGTATGAAGTAGCATTGTAATTGATGTGATATACACTATTAACATTGACAGTGCAGGTCAACTGAAGGGCGAAAAAGTGATTGCAGTAGGATATGAAAATGGAGACATCAAGCTATTCCATGTCAATGGATCACAGTATTTATGGGAGTTGCACGTCAAGGATGGCATTTGCTCCATCGAATTCAATCACGATAAATTACTAGCGAGTACACTATCTGGTGCTCATGTGATTGACATTGCCACTGGAAAGACCTCCGAAATCCAGGTACATTAGTGTTGCTATGACTCCCCACATACATATACTAACAAGGCACATTATAGTCTCCAACAACAGTATGGTCTATTCGACATATACCACAGCAATCACAGTATTTCAGCGTTGCGGGAGGCGATGGCAATCTAACCACATACAACCAACAGGACATGAAGCCAACCAATGTACTTGCTCTCTCAAAGCATCCCATCATCTCTCTCGACTGGAACAAAGATAAAAAGGGCCTGCTTGCATGCTGTTCATTTGATCAATCCCTCAAAATTGGTATGGTATTCAACGGCCAATAAACCCTTTATTATTTTTTACGATCTGCTTTCCATTTATACACTGGCAATCCAAACTCGTCTTTGCCCACTTGCTTCTTTCTTCCCTTTTGTCTTAGAGCCTTTTGTGTCGCTAATTCTCTTTCTGCTTTTGCTAATTCTTCTTCACGCTTCATACGAGATTGTAATTCCTTGTATAGACGCTCTCTTTCCTTCTTGATGTCCTTTAATTCTCTGCCAGTGTGAGGCGCAATGATGGCTGTTTCACGTAGTGTTTCAATGCGAGGTCTGTTGAATTTGCGATTCACTAATTCGGGTAAGGTATCGAGGTGTTTGGCAGGGTTGAATTTGCGAACTTGTTTTTCAGAGTCTACGAAGACAATGTGATTTGATTTATTCTTCTTTGCGGGTCTTTCGTCTTCCTGATCAGAGTCCTCTTCATCGTCTGAATTCTTTCCGTCGTCTATAAAGTGAAGCGATGCTTGTAATTTCTCTAATTTCTGTAGAAAATCTACGTCAGTATGGACATTTTGCAAAAGGTATCGACCAACGTACTCTTTTGCTAAGATCTCTTTGATATTTGATGTATTCTTTGTCTTGTGTCTTCATCAGTTGCACCATTTCATCTGGCAGTTCTTCATTACGCTTTTGAATATGCACACCACCTTTGGTTTGACTGTTGACCATCTTAAAGTAGAATTCATCGGGATTTCTGAACAATGCCTTCTCTCTCATTGCTTTCAACTTGTTTTGCTTTCCATGATAATCTTTGGCACGCAAAAGGTAATCTTTCTTCTTTTCCAAAAGACCGAATTTCTCTCTGCCAGCGGTTTGGCCACGCTCTTTGTGATTTCTTCTCTGAACAGCGTTACGTAAAGTCGACATGATGGATATGGATGTGTTGTTATAAGTAAAGAAAACGTAAAAGAAAAAAATTCAAAACCTCGACAAATGTCAAATTCCTTCGCTCTAGTCACACTGGGAGTGAGAGGAAAAAGGGTCACGTTGAAGGCAATGTATGGCATGAATACAGCAGGTGGCTCTCTGTTCTTTGAATGTTCATGGATCTGAAAGAATTTAGTGCTTTAGTATGAAAAAGGAAGATTTATAGATGAGATCTCTAAAAGAAATACACTGGATAATGTGCCCGCATTAACTTTGGCTTCTGACTCGTCATCTTCGTTGTCGATATACTTGAGCTCATCAAACTGGAATGATTCTCTTGGGATTTGCCTGCATTTCAGCTTCCATTTATCCAAAAGATATTGTATGCTTCGTTTGGGGCTTCTCTCTTGGTAGGTAGTGTAGAACTTGCAGTTCGGATTGTGATTTTCGATGGCAAAAGACACAGTGACAATCAGATTTTCGAATTCTAGGATGGACATGAGTGGTAAACACTAAATATCATAATCGTAATACCTACCAGATGGCTCATAAAAGGTATCGCTTCCCAGAATGTAGTCTATTTTGGTCTTTCGTTCCTTTTCAACACGATCCAGTAGCGTATCTATGCTGCTTTCTGATCCAAATTGTCCCCATTTGACGGCTTGGATCCAAGTTCCCTGTATGTCATTCAGTTGAATGCAGTTTCGTACCACAGGCAGTATCTCGGGTATATCGCTTAGGATCAAGTGTGCTGACGGTATAGATTTTCCAATAACGACTGACGGTAGAGATGTTCCTGCACCCAGCTTTACTATAACACGTTATATTCAACATTTACCAAGCTGATCCTTTGGGCACTCACCTCGAGCACCGTTTTATCTTTGAAAATATTGCGCTGATGCCACACAAACTCTCCCATGACTAGTGCTGACGGCCATATGTAACAGCCATAAGCTGCATCCAAGACCTAGCAAACACAACTTAGATATGTTCGCAGGAATGTTTGTCGTAGAAGCTCTACCTCTTCAATCAAGACATGTATTTCATCTGCATCTGTATCATTTGAGTAGCTGATGCGCTTTATACTACAATCTGAGTTAGAGCTGTTGTGTTAGATATTGAATGCAAGTATACCTCCTTCTGGGCTCAGTCATAGTTTATGTGTAGAAGTAATAATAGAAGCAAATGAAAATTGACATAGATCAAATCATTTAGAGTTGCTAGTGACGTTTAAACTGCAGTGGGCAATTCAATCAGGTGAATACTGTAGCTGCTTGATTCGTTAGACGTTATGCGTCGGAGCCTCAAACATGAATACAGAGACATACAACGGATGTCATTGATCCTAAAAATGATCACAGCGGTAAATCAGCTTAAAAGACAAACATTGTATTTATTTAGGAGAAAATACATTGAATAATTAAATACTGAGGACATCTCAATAATTCTGTTGCTTGCTATAATCCCTGTGATCCAAGTTCTCATTAAAATGTGTGCAATATAGCAATGAGGACATTGACAGAGCTCAGTATGCATTGGAGATTGGTTCATGTAATGTCTGAGTTCCTTCCACTTATCGGCTTAGCGTAATTCCAGTAGCCATTAATTCTATTAAGCACAGTGTGAACATCACTATGCAGGGAACTATTCGCTCGACTATCGCTTATAAATGCCTACTAATCACATGTACTAGAATTTCACGTTTTAACTTTGCATCATCGCGTTAAGCTTGTCTATAAATGAGTTGTAGGTGTAGATCTAACTTGTCTACGGTATTCTACGTCTACTTTAATGAGTTCAATTGATATGCGGCATACGCCTTACTTGAATGAACGGGTACTACTTAAAAGTATGCAAAATACAGCGAAATTTGGGTACAGTTGAGCAGTAATTTCTCGCTTTGAGGGTTGTTTTAGACCGCCAGAGTAACACCAAACAATTGTACGCGTCTAGCACAAACTTCTTGGAACCATTGCTCAACTTTTTTGGGATCATCGAAAATCGACGAAAAAGCATGAGGTACCCCTCATACTTTTC
>DF836304.1:164705-180363 GCA_000950595.1 Mucor ambiguus | reverse complement strand
TTTCACAGTATTCTAGATAAAGGTCTACACACCTCAATAACAAACATCACACCTTAAACTGTCAAGGTTACATTAAACTTTGCAATGAAGATAGTTCATCCAAGCCTATCAAGGTTACTCAAATCAACCCTTATGATGGCCAGTGCTCTTGCATTGACTACTACTACTTGAATCAAAACATCAACAACATTTGCCAGATATCGCAAATAGCACCACCTATTGCTCTCTATCATGACTAACGCTCCGAGCTAAAGCAAATGTGTATAAATACTCTTCTTCTTTTTTTACTTAACTCCAGGATCTTCAATTTCATTTTAACAACAAACAATAAAATACAGTTGATTTCTATTGTATTTTATATTGCTTTTTTTTTTTTCTTCTTCTTCTTTTGTGAAATCATTCAAACCCGATTTCACTGCAAACACCATTATAGCCTCCAAGCATTGTCCAAATCTGAGTAATGGTGCATCGAGCGTGCTATAGGAATGCAATGCCACAAAATAGATAAAAAACGATAAAAACCATGTTGGCATGGTTCCTGCATTTATATATCAGCTAAAAAAGAGTTAGAAGCAAATTATTCGTGAAATTTTGTGTCATTGTAAAATATTAGTTTCTAGCACAACGACTACAAGTTGGTATATACCTAGTAAGTATAAGGTTTGCTAGTATTATGTTATTGCATTTATCCATATTTACTTAAGGGTATGAGGGGAACGAAATCAGACATCACTATATTTTATCATACACAATTAAAGCCATTCAAATTTTAGCAGAAAACTGCCAATGTTTCTTTTTAACAGTGTAATGATTCACATTATATATGCCTGAGTTCTACGGAATTGAGACATCTTGAGTAACTAATATAAATAGCTTATACTTTTGACAGATATTGAACCTTAGTGAAAATATCTGTCTCCATATTAGTACAGCTTCGACTTATACTCTAATAACTGCAAATCCTCTAATATCCGCATGTATTATCTAGTAAGTATTGGCCAAGATATAAGAAGCTGCATTTAGGAAGACCAAAGCCTACCTCTACATGTACATTGGTATTCATCACTACAAGACAGTTTTACCCCTTTACAAATAGCTTGGTAGTCTTGCCAATGGACTATCCAAGGACACGAGGCTGCGTCAGCTTATTTGCAGTTTTGGTTACCTAGTATATCTAGTAGATCATTCCGTATTCTGTCATTCGTCACATTAGTTTGGACGTATGAACAAAGAAAATAAGGCGTGTTAAGTATGTCATGGCATCCTTCACCTTTTGCTGAAATTTCTCCGGGTATAGAGCAGCTTTATAGCTCATTCAATAATCTGAATACTCCTTTTTGGGGTCTGCGTACAGCTGAAATGTGCCACCTTGTGATTACTTCCTGACATTGAGGATGTCATGAGGGTTGATGCATCGCAGGAGCCCAATAATAGTTGATTGAGTCTATGCTTCATCTTTCGTTGACCTGTAAGCTGAATCATACACTTGGTGGAGCTCGTATAATGGATCATGACTGTACAGAAGATCCAACTGCTCGCCGTCTTGAGAGTAAAAATCGAGAGGCATATTGTTTTACATAATATATACGGTGCAGTTGAACTTCCTTATCATTGTGTTTTGCTTGCCAGTTCATGAGCACTGAATGATGTTTCTTCAAACTGATATAAATAGCCTCTGTGTTGAACAAATGATCCAGACTGCTGTCTCGATCAAAGTTTATTGTGCTAAAACAGTTTGCCGTATATGTAAAATTGCTAAAGATGAGGAAATGAGTCCATCATGCTTTGCGTACACTAGGAAAGTTACCTACACTTATGGTACGTGTTGGCATGTACTCTGAATAGTCGTAGTGGTTGCCCACCATAAGAAGCAAGCAAGAGCTAAATACCAGATGATCATTACAAGCACATGCTGAGAATCGCTGGGCATGTAACACGATGTCAAACCACTTGAAAGCAATCCTCTGAGCGCATTGTATCACTTTCAGATTATGATTTCAGGGCATGTGCAAGTTGAGCGACTCATTTGAAGGGAGTTTCGAGGCAAAACAACGGCAGTGTATCAATGAAGCAAACAAAATCTTAGCAAGAGTGCACTGATGCGCTGTCAACCACACACAAACTTAGCAGTAATTATATTTGTCAAACGCAGCTTCATATACACGTTCTAATCCATTTTTTTCCAACATCTATCAAAGAGATTGTATAGCTCCAACACTCTGCCTTGACTAGCTGCCTACATCCCTCCGCTTCTCATGCTACAAGTTTGTCCATGGAAGATCATCATGGCCATCACTCCAACGCTTATGAAAAGCAGTCGTTCTACAGCTCACTTCACATCCAATAGCCATGGATTTCCATTACCTTCAATGGAAACAGGGTGACGCATCTGGTTGGTGGTGGTGTACAAAAAATTTGCCCTATTTTTGCTTTTACAACAATTTCTTTTCTTCCTTCAATTCTACCAAACTACATTGAAAAATGGCTTCGCTTTCAAGGTAACTATATACGTTTAAAAAATCCACCAGACGAGCATCCACTCAATGATAACTAGTCTTTTGCCAAAACCTCGCCAAACGCTAGCTTCAGCACCATCCGCTGCACCCCAGCTGGAGAAGCAAATCAACCAGCTCATCAGCAAGTCGACTCAAAGTCGCATTCCACCTTATGGCCAGCGCAAGAGCTTCAGACCTCGAGTCGCTGAGGATTTTGGAAACGGCGGTGCTTTCCCAGAGATCCACATTGCGCAATACCCTCTCAATATGGGTCGCAAAGATCAAAAAGCATCTGCCGATCGCAAAGGTGGTGCTTTAACGTTGCAAGTAGACGAAGACGGCAACGTGAAATACGATGCCATTGCAAGACAGGGTCATAGTGATGATCGCATTGTTCACAGCTCTTACAAGGACATGGTTCCCATCCATGAACGTAAAGATATGGACGTCGATAAACTAGTCATGGACAGACCGGGCGAAGAAGAGGTGCAAAGCGTAGCTGAAAAGACGAGATTAGCGCTGGAAAAGATTGTCAACACTAAAATCAAAGCCTTACAACCCAAGAATGTGGGACCGCCTAATGGCAGTGGTACCAACAAAGACCCCACTTACATTCGTTATACACCTTCACAGAGCCAAGCTGGAGACGGGTTCAACTCTGGCGCCAAACAAAGAATCATTCGTATGGTGGATGCGCCCAGCGACCCCATGGAGCCACCTAGTCATTTACACAAAAAAGTACCTCGTGGACCACCTTCACCACCAGCTCCAGTCATGCACTCACCACCTCGTAAATTAACAGCAAAAGAGCAAGCCGAATGGGTCATTCCTCCTTGCGTTTCCAATTGGAAGAACACCAAAGGTTATACCATTCCACTCGATAAACGTTTAGCTGCTGATGGCCGCGGCCTGCAAGAACTGACCATCAATGATAATTTCGCCAAATTCTCTGAGGCCTTGTATGCTGCTGACAGACATGCTCGTGACGAAGTGAGACAAAGAAACTTGATGCAACAAAAGCTGGCACAGAAGCAAAAGGAAGCAGAGGAAGATAAACTTCGACAACTTGCACAAAAAGCTCGTGAAGAGAGAGCCGGATTCAAGCCATCCACAACTACTGCTGCAGACGCAGCTCCTGCCAACGCCAACCGACCTTCTGCTTCATCATTGATGGTAGACTACGACAGTTCTGATGAATCTGGATCCGACAAATCTGACAGTGAAGACGAGTCCCCCGTGCGACGTGCTGCTGAAGATAGTGACGAGGAAAAGGCAAGAGAGCGTGATCAGTTGAGACATGAGCGCCAAAAGCAGAGACAACGAGAGATGCGTATGAGTAAAATGGGTACAGAAGCAAAGGCAAAGCATCTTGCTCGGTAGGTTTTTTTCTGGCATTGTAGGGTTGATTGGGCACATACTCACTCTGTTTGTATAGTGAATCTGGTCGTGATATTTCTGAAAAGATTGCATTGGGTTTGGCTAAACCATCCCTGAGCAAAGAGAGCATGTACGACGCAAGATTGTTTAATCAGTCTGAGGGTATTGGATCTGGCTTCAAGGATGATGATGGTACGTGATAATCAAGTTGTGCGCTACTGTGCCTGTATACTTAGACTTTTTTGTTCTTGAATAGCATACAATACGTACGACAAGCCGCTGTTTAATCAGTCAGGATCATCCATTTACCGATTCAGAGGCGATAACAATGAATCTGAAGTGTTGGGTAGCACCAATGCGGAAGATCTCGAAAGATCCATCAGACAGGACAAATTTGGCGTGCGTAAAGGATTCCAAGGCACTGAGGGTGGAGAAAGCTCTAGTGGGCCTGTTGAATTTGAAAAGGAGACATTGGCTCAACCAAAGAAGGTCGATAAGGATGTCTTTGGTTTGGATACCTTCTTAAACAAGGCAAAGAAGGGCAAGAGAACGCGCGAAGACGATGGCGATAGCGATGAAAATAGACGCAAGCGATAATTATTCACTCCTTCATAACCACACTGTAATGCAATTGCTCAAGTACATAATAAACACATTTTTGATATTATTTTTTATTGTAATGACCGACGCCTTTTCACCACATGAATCGTTGTAATTGATCTGGCCAGTTCGTCCACACAAATGGCCTGTGCACAAACATATAAACAGTGAAAAGATGAATGGCGAGATACAATCCCAAGCCAAGGACGGTACGTGATGTTTGAGTGGGAGGTGGAATGTGCACCATATAAAACAAGAATGGAATGATGAAATAACGGAATTCAAGCAAGGGCGATGGGACCAAGGTGAGCACAAGCACAATCACATATCCAAATACCAACAAGAAGCTTGTATGGTTGGCTGCACATAAGAGTCAGTGCTGTTGATATGCTACTCAAAGCTTTCAACTTACCAAATGCCTGGATATTCAATAATTCACTTATTGTGTACACAGGTGTAAGCAAGTAGCGCACGGTCCAATGACGTCTGTAAATCTTGTGCCATACATAAAATGTGTAATGTCTATTATCACTCAGGATAAAGGGATGCTCATGTCTAACAAAACAAATCAGTGGTGCAGATCAGCAGAATTAAGGCATTACTCACGTGTATCGATGGACAAAGAACAATGCCAGCACAGTGAGTGTGATGCCATATACAAAACTATTACACATCAGCTTGGAATCATGATATTTGACGGTTAATTTACCTCTTAATGCTTAGCAGCTTCAAAACTGATGTAAGAGACAATGTCCAAGGAGCAGCAAAGAACGATAAGAAGGATGAGTAGTAGAACAACTGAGGGAAATGCAGGCCAGCAACATGATTTGAGCGATCACCCAACACGATGCCACCATTCCAAATCAGAAATACAGCAAATAAGGCCACACCCAATAGAAACGTCCAAATGACAGGTAGCACAATCTTGATGTTCTTCAGTGTGTTGATAATTAGGCTGTAGATAGACTGCACTGCTTGGGCTGATGCGGGCGGTTAGGTTGACCGAATGGCTTACCAGAGTGTTACATCAATTTACCTGGCTTTTGAATAGACGCGCATACTGGATTGTACAATGTAATGCTGGCGTCGTCATTCTTTTTGCTATTATCGACTTGGTCCAGGGTATCTATGATGGTCACCATCATAAAGAGGCACAGCCAAATGACATTGGTTTGACGGAATGTCAGTGAAGCCATGCCTACAAGACCAGCCAGACTATATCGCTTCTTCTTCACCAGTAAATAAGACTGCAAGACTAGAAATGTAGACCCAGGATCAGTGTAGTATAAAAAGTTGTAAAAGAAGCCAACAGGAAACCATGTCAATGCCAGTGCGTACATGTGAGTTTTCCAGTTATGCTTGGTGGCTGGATACAACGTGGTGACCAGAGAAATCAAAGTAAAATATAATCCAATCGAGAACACTATATTTGTGAAACGTAGCGTATTTACAGTACAGAGATCATAGCCCAACACGCCACCTATCCATGCCATCACATTGCTGACCAGATACCTAGAGCAAGGTAGTGTCAGCATGCTGATAAATCAAACGTCGTGGATTACTAGCATGCCATACAGTCCTGGTGGTGTTGTTAGTTTTGGATCCCAGGCGTAATAGTCGCCATGGCAATACTGCTGTGCCTGAGGTACATGAAATATCTCGTCCTTATATAGCAACATGAACATATGAGGATAATGATTATATCTTGTGCATTTTGCAGCTTGCTATTACCATGTAAGATTCAGGCACATGCCTATTGATGAATTGAGACGTTGCTAGTAGATTTGCTACATGCAATAGGAGGAATAGCATGATATAAATGTCGAGCAAGATGAGAGAAGATAAAGAGAACGCCAACCTCGAGTTTGAAAGTCCATTTGAGTTACCTTCCAACAGACACGTTATAGCAGTTTTGTAAGTGTATCATTGGTCATTAAAATGGAGGGAAAAAAAAGACAGCAGTTTTTGAAGGGTCAAATGAGTGAATAAGCTTATTTGCAGCAACCAACTACCTTTTGTTCTTTCTTTTTCTTTTTCCATATTTTTGCATCGAAAAAACGAAACAAAGAAATCAACACTCGCAAGAAAGGCTCATATTCTAAATCTTTTCTCTATATATAACACGGTACATCTCTCTCTCTTTTCTTAAACAATGACCTCAAACGAATCTTTGGATACTTTGTCTCCTGCTGCTAAATTAGCGCTTCTCCACGCTCAAGCTGCCAACCCTTCCACCAACCAAGTTGAACAAGATCCTTTTGTTCCCTCCCCTGACGATCCCGTTGTTGTTATGGATAACTCTGCTTATGAACCTCTCATTGCTGGCGATTTCCCCACTCCCATTGGTAAGCCCATTTCCTCTGTCCCTGCTCCCAAGAAGGAACCTGCTACCAAGAAGAAGCTTGATTTGAACTCTGAGTCTGCTTTCCCTTCTCTCTCTGCTTCTCCTCGTGCTCCTGTCGCTAGTGGCTGGTCCTCTGCTGCTTCTTCTCGTGTGAAGGCCCCTCAAGCCGCCTCTGGTTCTCCTCGCTCAAGACCTATGGCTCCTGCTTCCGGTAGTGTCAAGAAGTCTGCTGCCACCCAAGTCACTGATGTTCTCGAGCTGCCTGCTAACCAACAAATCTCCAACATGGCCAGCAAGCCTCTCGGTTTCAAGAGCAGTGCTGATGTGATTCAACAAGTCATCAACAAGACAGGTACCAACATCATTGCCTCCACCAACCGTTCTGGCACCACTACCTTCCTCATTCAAGGTACTCCCAACGACGTTGCTAGAGCCAAGAGAGAACTGATTGCTGGTCTTGTCGTCAAGGTAAGTTTGAAACCAGAGTTGTTTTGATTGATACAAGGTATTCATCTATTGTGTGTGTTTGTGTTTGTGGCATATAGCGTACCGTTGAGATTGCAGTTCCTGCCAACACGCGTCGTTTCATCATTGGTGCCAAGGGTGCCAATCTCAAGCAAATTGAAGCTCTTTCCAACACCCGTGTCAACTTTCCTCGCAAGGATGATGAGGATTATGTGCACCATGACGACGATTCTGATGAGGTTGTCATTGTCACCATCATGGGCGATGCTCAGGGTATCAGAATGGCCAAGGAGGAAATTGAAAAGATTGTTGGTGAAAAGGTACGCAATTATTAGTGTGTAACAGTGTGCAAGCACAGTACGAGATATTGATTGTTCCGTTACCACGACTCATAGGCTGCTAAGCAAACTATCAAGATTGACAATTTGGATAACAAGTACTACCTTTTCCTTGCTGGTCCTCAAAACAGCAACATCAAAAAGTTGGAAGAGGAATACAATGTCAAGATCCACATCCCTGCTGTGATTGTGGATGGTAATACTAACCGTGTAACTGCTATTTCCATCACCGGTGATAAGGAAAAGGTGCAAGCAGCCAAGCAAGCTTTGGAGAAGGCTTATGCCGACATTGAAAAGTCTACTCGCTCTGTTGCTATTGGCATCCCCAAGCAACAGCACAAGTACCTTTACGGTAAGAACGGCGAAACCCTCAAGGAGATCTTGGCCGAGTCCAACTGCACTGTGGAGATTCCTCCTCTCGACGATCCTTCCGAGAATGTCACCATTATTGGCCCTGATGCTGATTTGGTCAAGGGCTTAACTGTCATTATGGAGAAGGCTCGTTCCCATCATGTTCTTCACCTTGACTTGGCTGAAAACTACAAGTCCCACGGTGGAAACTCCATCAAATATGCTCGTTGTGCTATCCAATACATGAAGGCCAAAAACACTTTCAAGACGGTTGAGAAAGAGCACAATGTCGAAGTGGGCATTCCTGGTTGGGATGAGATGACCAGAAAGGCCACACTTGACTTTGTTAGCAAGGTTGAAAAGGATGCTGTTCTCGCACAAAAAGCTGTCGCCAACATTGCCCGTGATTTGACCCCTGATCTCTTTGGCTCTGTCGACATCGAAGCCTATCTTCACCAATACATTCTCTCCACCCACCGTGCTGCTATTGAGCGCATTCAGTCTAGCAACAATGTCAGTCTTGCTACTCCCAGCGAAAGCGAAAACTCGCCTACCATCTTGATCGTTTACATTGGCGATGACAAGTCTAATGCCAAATCTGCTATTGAAAATGCTTCTGCTGAATTGAAGAAGCTTGCTGCTGACTCTTCTGATTACGTCTCCAAGAGCACCAACATCCCAATTCAATTCCACGATGCTCTTCGTGGTCCCAAGGGCACTACTTTGAACGCCATTATTGGTGAAACTGAAGCTGTTGTTCGCTTCGGTCCCAAGGAAAAGGTCGAGGTGCGTGGTCTTACCAAGGATGTCAACCAAGTGATGGCCTCTCTTCAAAAGGCTTTCGACGCTGTTCAACAAGACGATTTTGCCAAGCCCTACACTGCCGAGTTCTTTATTCCTGCCAACTTTTCAGCTCACATCATTGGTAAGGCTGGTATCCACATCAACAAGCTCAAGGATGACCTTGGTGTCAAGATTGATATCGGAGAGAACAACAAGTCTGAAGAAAAGACTGTTACTGGCAAGAAGGACAAGAAGAACGCTGAGCCTGTCAAGGTTGTTATCCAAGGTCCCAAGATTAATGTCGAAGCTGCCAAGGAGCGCATCAACTCTCAAGTCTCTAATTTGGCTGACCAAGTAACATTGTCCTTGAAAGTGCCCAAGGCATTCCATCGTTTCTTGATTGGTCCCAGTGGTCGTTATGTCAAGAAGCTCGAGGACAAGTACAATGTCTTTATCAAATTCCCCAAGTCAGGTAACCGTGGCGATGAGAGCCCCTCTTCTCCTTCTCCTACCAACCCTGACGAGATCACTGTGCGTGGTGGTAAGAAGGACGCTCAATCTGCCAAGGAGGAACTCATGGAACTCTATGAATACGAGAAGGAAGAGCAAGAAAAGAGAAAGGAAAGAGAGCAAAAGCACAAGGAATACGAAGAGAAGCGTGCTGCTGAAGACAAGAGAAGAGCAGAGGAGAGAGCAGCTAGAGAGGCAAGAGATGCTGCCAAAGAGGCTGCCAGAGAAGCCAAGAGAGCCGAAAAGGAAGCTGCTGCTGCTGCCAAGAAGGAGTAAATGCCTGCTATATATACACACATACAATTCCAAATCACACAATCGTCATTCTTTAAGAAGCATTGCTTTATGTAATCTCTTTGCCATCCCTCTTTCTTTTAATCTTTACTCACTTATTATTTCATCGTATCCCTAACTTTTTTTGTATTTAGAAAAAAAATCGCAATAAAATATATCACAAGCTTTTAAAGTGCAATATCCTTCCATATGTCCCTCAGTAAAAAATGAACATCTAAATTATTTACTGGCTTACAATGTTCCGATGCTCAGATAAATGCTTGCCAACATGGAGGTAACAGCATTGATGACACTGTGATTCACAAAGCAATCAAGCAATTCAACTCCTATCAATCAAAGCTGTATGACGAACGTTTGCTGATTTGAACCATGTTCATGCTGATTTGAACCATGTTCATACTGATTCAAAACCATGTTCATGCTAATTCAAAACCATGTTCATGGTATGATATATGCTTTCAAAGCACTATTTAAAAACTGCTATTCATTCTCGATGAATACTTGCATCTGTTCTCCATATTTTGATTTTAAAGCGACAAGACTATGCCACCACCACCAAATCAAGATCTCACTCTTCCATTGACAACTGAATGCCCATATCCGGACCTATATTGGGCAGAAAGACCTTATTCTATCATCATGGAGGTGTCGCAATTTGACCCTACCAAGTTTGACTCCTCCTGCCTTCTTGCCTTGCTAAGAGATCAATACCCTCAAGGAATCTCTATGAATCGTCGTATGATTAAGAAATATAACAATCGTAGCAAGTCAAAATCTAACAGAAAAAGAAGAAAGGCTCTGCCATTCATTGAAATTGGTTTTCCTGATGAAAGTACAAGAGAGCAAGCTTTCGAACGCCCATTTATTCTCAACGGTCAAACAATTCAGGTGTCAAAAACGCTGGATAAAACAGCTCACTATGGCAACGTTTATCGGATTCACGTTTATGACATTGACAAATTGAGCAAACCCTCAAAATACTACGATCAAGTCCTGAGATGTTTGAACGAGTTTGGCAAAGTAATGGAGCTACATATGCATTACGCTGAAGCAGGCGATTGGTTTACTGGTGAAGGATGTGCTATTTGGATTGGCAAGGAAAATGCATCCACGAAGGAATTTGGATTTTACACGCATCCTAAGTTGGATTTCGCTGTAAATACATATAAAGTGAATGATTAGCTACAGTGATATAATAATTTGTTGAATAAACAAAAGTATACTTTGGAAAGACTTCAATTTGTCATAAATACAAATAGTTCATTAAACTTTGATAAAGGCCTGTAGACTCTGCTTGATAAAAAGGAACCGCTCGACATATTTATTTATCTATAGTAGATAACGTTTCTTCGTATACAGGTCTAAATGTACATTTCCTTCATTGATTGAGAGGCAGCTACGGTTTCTGATGAGGTATCTTGCTCTTGGCCGTCCTCAAGCTTTGCTTGTTGTTTGTAGCCGGCTCTACGAGCTGCTTTGGCTCTGTCTTTCATGAGTTTGTTCTCCTTTTGTCGTTTCTTTTGCTCCTTTTTACGCTCTGCTGCTGATAGTTTCTTGGGCTTTATTAGTGGTGCTTCTAATGGCTTTTCTTGCTGATCCTGAGATCCCTCTTCATCTTTGATTTCATCTGAATGCTTTTCATCTGTAATTTGCTCTGGTGTATCTTGGCAAACGGGTTCATATGTTGAATTACGATCATTGGTGTCTGTAGTTTGCTCTTCTTGTTCTGGTTTATCCGTTGAAATGGTCTCCTCTGGCGTTGGTAGTAATGTGCTCGCTTCATCTAGAGTATTAGCAGTTGCTGGATCCTCTGTCACTGCTTCGCTATGTACGTCTTTGAGCTCTGATTCGTACATTGTATCGATGACCTTGTCGGGGTCTCCTTTATGTTTGATCAATAATCTTCGGATTTTACGTATACTCACATCTGGAAAGGCGCTTCTGACAACTTTCTCTTTCGAGCTGAGTTCTTCGTCTTTGTTGTCGTCGTCTTCACCGTCTTTCTCGGTACTTTCGTTATGATTCAAACTCTGCTCAACTACCTATTAAACGATCTTCGATTAAATATGGACGCTATCCGTATTCACGTTTGATCTGTACCTTGATTTCTGGCGGTCCTGAATAGGGCCCATCAATATTTCTTACAGAGCTGTAGTGTTCCCAGCTGTGGTATCTGTGTACGTGCCTGTCAATGTACAACTCAAATCTGTTTAAATAGGACACATACGCAATATGTAGTGTCTGTCTCGTCTCTTCCTCTTCTTTGTCCTTTTCATCTTCATCATCGATACCATTGATCACATAGCTATACACCCCTCGAGAATTAGGCTATAATGCTGATGATCAAAGCCATAAAATAACCTACATCATACCAGGCTGATATACTTTGATATCGACTTTCTTCAATTTTGCGAATGCAGCCAATTCCATATTTCCACCAAATGTTGCATCCTGAGACATGCACTCGACATGATGTTCAAAGGACTGGTCATCTTCTACAAAAAACTTGTATGTCTCTTCATTTTCTCGAAGATATTGGCACACTTCCTGTCTGACAGCCTTGTGATTTCCATCATGCCCATGATACTGATCTGACAGTGATCTAAGGAAAACGGTCAATACAATACAAACACGCCTCAGATGACTGCGTACCTGAACAAACAGTTGCCATCGCCTGTAATGCTCTTTGTACATAGACCAAGGCTCTTTAACTGTGAGTCTAGGTTTTCCGGGTCGCCAAAGAAGTTTTTCTAGCTCATGTCAGCAAAAACGTCCTGCACACTAGTTGTCATCTATTTACATCCATGGCTCGTCTTTGTTTGCGAGTGAGCTTTTCTGATATATACTATCCACTTAATGAAAAACTCGCTTAGACTTTCCACAATGGCACTATCCTACCTCGCTTTACCCTCTTTTCTTTTCCTTTGGCCATGAGCAATGTCTATTTGTGTTGTGGAAAGAAAGAAAAAAGATACAGGACTTGTATTCCGTCCATTGTTCAACAAGAGGAGGGTGTGTGTATAGCCTGTTTGCATTAAATGAGCATCATCTCTGTCTATTGCATACTTTCCATTCTCTTTTTCGCTCGTTCCAAGAAAAAAGCTTGATAGATCTTGTTAGCAAATATGCAATGGCGTACGCTTACACTGTTGCTTAGTGGTTTAGCAGTAATATACATTGCCATCTTATCACAGGACACACCCTATCTCCATCCAAAGATAGTCTACACGTCCAACTACCCGCCCATTTTCCCATTCAAACCTGACAAGCTTGTGCTTACGACAGTGGGAACTTATATCTATTTAACGGCATTCAAATACGAGGCAACTACTCTAGGAAATAGAGGCTCTGTGGTGGGCACGGGCAGGCTTAAGTTGGGTGTCAATGGTACGAATGATATTGACACACAGCTTACGCAATTAACGCATGCTTCTCTTGTAGGCATCATCAAGCAGGTCAAGAGGCCCCTTGTCAATCTATTGACAGAGCGAGATTTGCTAGAAACGGATGGTAACAGATGAATTGAGCATCGTAGTTTTGTTATTAAAGTATCATCGATAGCATGGATACCTTGTTTTGAGCATGCATTAACAGGGCCAATGTCAAAAGTGTCTATACGGAGCAGCCATGACAAAGACATCCAGACGCAATTCGCTGTACTGTATCATCAGATTGAAGACGATAGCTCGTATCATTTTGCGAGGGTTTATTACACCACTGTAGAAGATGGTGGCCAAGTTGCTTTCGAGTACAAGGATATCCAATTACCAGGCACAACGTGGGTAGACGAAATCTCTTTGGAGAACAGCTCGTTACTGTATTCGAGGTATGATATGCAACATTAGCTGTCCATTGAGATCAGAGCAACTCATGCCTCAAACATGCAGAGATCCTGATCAGTACGAATTTCATATCATGACTCTACCGCCAACATTCATAGAGGCACCACATGCCACCTTGGTCTCGAATTATCCAACTGAACGCGGAAGACGAGTAGAAGGTAATGGCAACAGAAGAATGATTCCTATTGTAGTCATTGACAACCATTATTATGATTGTTTTAGAATGGTCGCAGCCTTATTCGACAGAGCAATACGCAACACTGCTTTCTAGGCTGTATTCACCTGCGTAATGTGCCTGAATAACCAAGCATTGCTTACGATTTGATGTTAATTCATGCTTGGCTTTTTATTAGAAACGATACATACAGAGTGTTTACATTGAGTGTGCACAAAACATCAGCTACATTCTATGTCAACATTACCATTGCTGACAACACCACTCTGATGAACGCAGACAACAAGCCCACCAAGACTTGGGTACAGCGAGAAAAGGGCAAATCAGAGGTAGGTTTGAATTCAATCCGCAACGAGCTTTTTTTTTTCTAAACCAGACATCCAGTATCCCGTTTATAACGAGGAGAGCATTGATTATGTCGGATTCGCAGATGTCAGCAATTACCAAAGTGCGAGACAGCAAGTCAGTAAGCTGGATATGCCCGAACTGTACTCTTCAGTCTCATCAGGCGCCAACACCATTGTTTTCCCATACATAAAGAACAAATTCATCACACTGGATTTCACAGACCGTATTGACATCCTCATGCGTATCAAAAAGGAAAAGGAGCGATTATATTCCAACAATGGCAGAAAGAGCTTCCTCAACGAGTATTACTACTGGCAGGGATACGAGACGGTAGATGCCGAAATCAGAGGACTTCAACTGAATGACAACAACGACATGTTAGCATTATGGACGGAATTTAACTTTGTCTACATTTACACAAGAAAGAAGCCAGAAGCAAAGCCAGAGACGACACTAGGAAAAATTGATCGATGGGTGGATTACTGGTTATCTGAAATGTCAGAAGAAGAAAAGGAGCTGCGAGAGACTTATTTTCCTGCTCCTTGGCAGTTGGAGATGGCCATTGCGCCCTTAAAAGACGAATATGGAAACTCAAAGGTATGTCAGCTGCAGGTCACTGTGCGAATCCTGTCTTTAATCGTGCATATTGATAGTCCATTGGTACAGTGCAGTTTTGGAGGGACAAAGATGGAGATCAAGAAGCTCAATATATATGTAAGTCGTCAACGTATCTCGGAGTGATCAAAGGCGCTCATCTGTGAACTGTAGTTGTTTCTTTAAAGAATGGCAATGTGAATTCTTACCGTGTAGACAAACAAGAGCAACAAAAGACGCCTGATTTCTGGTCTTTTGCTTCTGAGAGGTGGGATATGCTCTTCGGTAGGTTGTGTGTGGCATGTCATTCAACTTGTTGCTAACAGTTTTCTTAGCCATGTCTATGGTCATAGCCATTTTTGTATATAATGAATACCAGCGCTCATGAGAGGGCCTTTTGCAGCTTCTTCTGACTCTTCAAATCATGTAGTAATAAATCATCATTTAGATTACCATCTCGTTATATGATGGAAGTACTTTTGAACATGTGCTACGAGTAAAAAGAGAAACAATAGGGCAGGCTCATAGAATTGCCAGAGAAAGGTAACATGGCCCTGGTAGTACAGAACCAGCAACCTGACCCACAAGAGAAAACGAGTGTGTATTTACATAGCATTTCGACCTTGAAAACTATATTTTTGTATACGAATCAGGTTTTGATATCGATGAGACCTCCTGGAGGATGGTGTGCTAAAGGTATACAATTTTAGGTGCAGTTTCAGCAAAATATGTCGCATCAATATAACTTCGGAATCCCCAAGAGCACTCGCTTGAAAAGTTAAAGATTGATATTAGCAATCGCAAAAGAAAAGCGCCATTGCGAGGAATAGCGGGAAGAAAGGTGCTTAATCCTATAGAGCAGCTCTAATCTATAGTTAAAAATAAGATTCTTTTTAATACTACTTTTCTAGCTCATCAATCACAACAATGTCATTCCTAGGAACGATGAGGATGTTCTGATTGCTCTTGGTGCTGCTTACAGTAAACTTTGGAAGTATCATTAGCGATGCGTCATAGACGAGGAGCCTTGGGTAGCTTCTGCTGCTGTCAACATGGTACGGCAAGCCCACGGTACACTGTTTTCTTCTCTTTCTCTGGTACATGGTCAAGCTGGCTCCTTGGCCCTACCTATAATCTTATAA
>DF836304.1:91888-118798 GCA_000950595.1 Mucor ambiguus | reverse complement strand
TGTACGATTAATACCTATGATCGGTTATGTGGGTAACGATTGGTTATAGATAGTGATGATACTATGTAATTAAAGGATATATTTATTGGGATGGTAAATATATAGGAGAGGGAAAGAAGAAGAGATAAATTCACTAAGGTTCATTTGATCTGCCTGAATTAGCGTAAAATTGACTATTTTTTATGGATTCAGTCGTAACTTACCGAGATTGCTCTCAGCACGCCCAGATCAGACATACCCGAATAGCATATAATCCAGGCACCGTGTGATTCATACTGACAGTTGCTTTAGTAAAAGCTGAAAGCTAGCCGTGTTTTCTTTGAGATATCGTTCGGTTTTCGATCAGTGTTGTCTAATCAACCTTGTGATTTCACTGTCAGAGCCTTCTTGTCACTTTGTAGCGGTCCTTCTTCTTGCACTGATATCTGGCGTACGGTTGATTCGCTCACTGGTTTTATAGTTCTCCTCCTGACGCTTTCTTTTGCGAGAGGGCGACATTTACAATAGGAAGAGCAAAGCCATAACAAAAAAGGCGTACATAGACCTCTGATCAACATCTAATAGCCTGTATGTTAAATTAAACGATTAACGCAACTTCATACAAGAAATATAGCACTTGGAGCGACTTTATTGACCTAGTGAACTGTCAATGCTAAAGTTGTTCAAAGCATCTTGGATTCTGGTCTATCGTACTACAGTATGTTGCATCACTGCTTACATGACATATGCCATTGTGATGAGCGAGATGGATGCTAACGATACAGATGTTGACTGTTTAAAATTTTAAATCAAGTGCAGACTAACAAAGTTCTTTCTCTCTCGCTCTCTCTCAAATACAACAACAATACAGAATGGACAAAAGTTCTTCCAACTACAACTGGGGCTCCTCAAAGAAGCGCTATGAATGGAAAGACGAATATCTCGCTCAAGGCTTTGCTCCTCGTGATGAAATGTTGGAAAAAGAATTGTTCGGTGTCGATAATCATGTGCACAGTGGCCTCAACTTTGACAAGTACGAGAAGATTGCCGTCAAGGTTACTGGTGAAAACCCTCCTCCTGGATTCAACAAGGTAAGACGTACACACAGAGCTGCTTGCCATTTTCCAGTGGCTAACAATGATGGTGCTAGTTTGAAGATGCCAACTTGCATCCGTGTATGAAAGAAAATATTGCTTTGGCTCGTTACTCTGTGCCTACACCTGTCCAGGTAATTACGGATGATCGTTCAGGTCAACGAGTGTACTAACTGTAGCGGCATGATAGAAACACAGTATTTCAATTGTCACAGCCAACCGAGACCTCATGGCTTGTGCTCAAACCGGCTCTGGTAAAACTGCTGCATTCTTGATCCCCACCTGCTCTGCTATCTTTGGTCAAGCCCAGCAACTCATTTCTCGTGCTAGACCAGGCGATTACCATCATTTCAAATCTCGCCCTTTGGTGCTGATCCTTGCCCCCACTCGTGAGCTCTGCTGTCAAATCTTTGATGAAGCTCGCCGTGTAAGTATTTGCTGACCAATAACATTTGGCACTTTATCGACTTATGCCTCAATGTGTAGTTCTGCTATCGAAGCATGCTGAGACCTTGGTATGTAATTATTTTACAAAAGGTGGATGGTTTGGATATTGACACTTTAGGTATTGTTATATAGTGCTGTTTATGGTGGAGCAGGCGTCCAAGGACAGATCCGTGAGCTGGAGCGTGGTTGCGATGTGTTGGTGGCTACTCCTGGCCGTCTGTGCGATCTCATTGATCGTGGCAAAATTGACCTGTCTCACTTGAAATACCTCATCTTGGATGAAGCTGATCGTATGCTAGACATGGGTTTCGAAAGTGTCATTCGCGATGTCGTCGAAAATAAGGGTAAAAATTGGAGTAAGGATAAAGTAACGTGCTGCGTATTAACATGAAATGTAGGCATGAATAAAAATCGCACTACTCTGATGTACAGTGCTACCTTCCCTCGTGAGATCCGAGCTTTGGCCAGAGATTTCTTGAAGCCCAACCACTTGTTTTTAAAGGTCGGTCGAATTGGCGGAACCACCACTGACATTACTCAAAAGGTGATGTGGGTAGAAGAGAACGAGAAGAGAGAGCGCGTAAAGCAGTTGTTGTTGTCGCAGCCTCCCTGTAGAACACTCATCTTTGTCGACACCAAGCGAGCAGCAGACTCTCTGGATCATTATCTGTTCGAATCAAAATTGCCATCCACCTCTATTCATGGTGATCGTTCTCAAATGGAGCGTGAGGATGCTCTCCTGGCTTTCAAAAAGGGTACATGCCCCATTCTGGTGGCAACTGCTGTTGTGGCCCGTGGTATCGACATCAAGAACGTCATGCACGTAATCAACTTTGATATGCCACCTACCATTGATGAATATATCCATCGCATTGGTCGTACTGCTCGTGTGGGCAATGCTGGTCTCGCTTCCTCCTTCTTCAACAATTCTAGCACTGGCATCGCAAGAGACCTCACCAAGCTTTTAGTCGAGTGTAAACAAGAGGTGCCCGAGTTCCTCAAGCGCTATATCACATCCAACATGCGCTTTGAAGATGATGAAGACGATTTGTAAATTGCTGTACTGTCATGTGTCTTTAGTATTAGAAAATAAAAAATCTATTTCTCTGTTCCATCATAAGTAAATTTGCGAGAGTCTAATTCCAACGTAACAGGGCCGTCATTCGCAATATCGACAAGCATCATTGCACCAAATTCGCCATCTATGACTGCATGTTAATAAAAGATCAACGCATCTGATTTAAAATGGTACCTTGAATCTTGGAAGGGTCGTAAGACTTGCCCAATTTTTGAAGAAACTGCTCGTACATTGCTTTGGCTGAATCTGTCTTCATTGCTCTATGGAAATCAGGTTTATTGCCTAGCATTAAAGCAGGTGAGTTTTTTTGATCTGGTTACTTGGATTTTGTATCATGTACCTTTGGTGGTCAAGCCCTGGAGTGTGAATTGAGACACTGTGGAAAATTGTTATATACACATAGATGCAACCCTCATGACAAGAGATCCCTACCACATAAAAGCTCCAAGCCAGCATCCTTGACACCCTTTTTCCACATAACACCATTGTCATCAAATACTCTAACATTGAGAATCTTGTTGACCATGTAGTCGACGTCCTTGTCAGTATCATCAGTGCCAATACCGAGAAGAACACAAAGACCCTTTTGAATGGAGCCAACCACTTTTTCGTCAACTGATTGGGATGACATGTATGAGCCATATAATTCAATTTTGCTTGGCTGTTTTTACCTGTAACGCTTGCTTTGGTCACCCTTTGAATTACTGCTCTCATACTGTCAGAATGGAGAAATTTATGTTGTAAAGGGGGGAGAATATGAGTCTAGTGCCTCCACTCACAATTTTTGCTTTCCGTTGAACTGATGTGCTAGCTGGACGTGCTGATGATGGTGGTGGATTTCCTCGGAGCTTGAAGACATCAATGGTTTGGTTCAATAAAACAATTTTTTCCTTCGTTTGTTTCGTCTTTCATCTTCTTGTCTACACAACTAACACCGAGCATTATCATGGGATCCCCAGAGAAGAGACGTCGATTGACAGAAGACCTGGGCGAAGCTTCGGTTTCTACGCCTCCTCCCTCCAGACCTCCTTTGAAGAAGCGGTTTACGGGAACATTTCAAGTGCCTCAAGCTACTCCAACCTTGTCCCCTCTAGCCAAGGAAGCATCGCCAGTAATCGCCAAGCAGAGAGCACCTTCTCCTCCTGTCACTATTTCGGTAGGAACTACTCAGAAAACCTTTGTCATTATAAATCTCTAACATTCTATCATTTAGGAGAATCTGGAAGACTACACTAAAGATGAATTGTTGCAGAATATGCGTCTGGCCAAGGTAAAATGATCGGCATGGCTAGATACTTTATGTTATTCACATCGGCATCACTAGGACCGAGTTGCACAGAAAGAAAGGCTGTACGAATCTGCTAAAGACAAGTATCTGAGCAAAGAGACTCGACAGGGCTTGTTCAGAATTGATTGGGGACTAGTACGTAGCTAGATGAAACACATGCCACTTGTTCAATAGTTGACAGTTCTGTAATTTAGATTCAAGCTGAAATCGTCTTTATGGCTAAGGTTTTGATTGGAGTCGAATTACCAGAGCCCTCAGGTAGATACCATCATGCTGAAATGAGTGCAACCTTTAACATGCATACCACGCCAGAGCTTCCACATCGCAATGTATCAGTCGAACAACAAAAAGAATGGTGCTATCGAAATCAACTTGCTCTCAAAGAAATTGGCACAAAGACGCTCACTCGTCTCGAAAGCTGGAGTCAACAAGCAGAGTTAATACAGAGGAAATACCGTTTAGAAGACGATATTATGCTGCAAAAAGTGATTGTGTCAGATTGGCTCAAGACAGAGATTCAAGATTTACATGCTTCTTACAAAAGAGGACAACAAGTGATGATTGAATTGCAAAAGAGCTTGGATAGCCTATTGGAGCAGATCAATCTTGTCAAAGGCAACGTCAAAATGGCCACCACAGAAGTAAAATCAGCTGTAGAACGCTTAGATGACTGTATTCAAGAACTAGCGCTCGCTTGTAAACGCCAGGATCGCAGTAAAAGTCAACTTGTAGCAGCTTTGAGTTATGGTGGATTGGGAGATTTGGTAGAGCGTCCAACAGAGACTGACACGACTGTAAAAGAAGAAACCAAGCAGATTCAGCCTAAAAAGGAAGGCGTTGAAGATTCAATGGTAGTACGACATGCCAAATACATGTCGAGTAGGGACGACGCTAATCATCTCCATGTCTAGTCTGCATCTTTGAATGAGCAAGCCATCAAGACACAATTCGAGGAGCATAAACTGATTCTGGCAGCCAGAGACAAGGAGTTTGACAATCTGAAACGAGATCGACAATTACTGCTACGAGACGAAGAGCGATTACTGTCCATGTTCACCATGGGAGAAGATCGGCTGTTGGAGACAGAATACGTCAAAACATTGAAATTGTCGATTGAACACTATAGAGACAGATGCTATCACTTGGAGCAAAGACGCACAGACATTGAACGAGAAATGGATAAGATATCTGTTAGTCGACAGCAACTCGTGGAGCAAGTCAAGTCGGAAAAAATGGCTCAGGGCATCACCATGGAAGCAGAAATGCGTCGATTAGAAGGTGATTTGAACCGTATTCGAGGACAACGAGACCACTTCCAGCTGTTGGTAGAAGAGCAAAAGATGAAAGAAGGCCGTGAAAGAGAATCGCAAGAAAAGATCATTTCATTTGCCAACCAAGGCAAATTAAGGATTGCGTCTTTAGAGACTCGTATCAACAAACTGAAGGCAGAGCAAGAAATGGCTGGACCATTCGCTAAGGAAGCAAACACATTCAACGAGCTAAAGAGCAATTTAAGGTACGGTTTTTTTTCAGTTTGCAAAATGATCTTGTTACTGATGTCATGCACACAGCCATTTGAAAATCATGCTATCTTCGCTAGAAATGATTGAGAGACGCACCATGCCTATGCACCTATCCTCAGTACCTGTGTTGGAAGAACAGTTGAACAAATGGAACTCGAATGCATTGGTTGAAGCCTACGATGCCGTATTAAACGAATCGCAAAAGTCAAGCTTGATGATTGAATTTCTGGAAGAGAACGAAAGCCATCTACTAAAGGAAATTGATCGAGATATCAACAGCATACTAGAAGAGCAACAAAACAAGAAAGATTTTGATTTAGCACCAAAACGAGAACAAGCACTGAAGTTGCAGGCAGAGGTAAAGCGTATGAGTATATCAGCAGAACAAATTATTGATACCCGTGAATGCTAGAAATCGAAATACGCGCAAACTTTTGCTTCGTTACTAGCAGCAAAAGAAAAGCAGATGGCCACTGTATCAACACTAAGAATAACCAAGGAAAAGCAGCAAGAGTTGATCAGACAACTGGAGGAGAAGGAAAAAGCATTGGAAACACAAGTTGTATGTAAATTAGAGAGTCAGATCACCATTTGATATTAAAATTTATGCGCCATAGAATGACAAGGAGAACGAAATTCGCAAGCTGCACAAGACCATTGAAGAAGACAAGACAGACTTGGAAGGCATTGGCCATTTATGCGAAGATTACCGTATCTCCATTGATCAAAACGAAATTATGCTGACTGAACTCCAAAAGACACTGAAAGAAAAGACTCGACTCTTAGACGAAGAGAAGCGACTCAAGGAACAGACAGAAGAAACCCATGAAAAGATGAAGAAAAAGTGGGACAAGATTTCACAAGGAGACAATCCAGCAGAGCAGCAACTGATAGATGAATGCGAAGAGCTTAGAGTAAGTTGCCTATATCAGTCGAGTGCTATTGAATACTGATCAAACTTCACAGGCATTGCTAAAGTGCAGCACGTGTCGCCAACGATTCAGAACCCATATCCTCACTCGGTGCATGCACACATTTTGTAAAAACTGCATCGACGCAAGATTGGAGACTCGTCAACGAAGATGTCCAACTTGCAGTGAGCCTTTTGGTGCAAATGATGTCAAAAACTTTTATCTGTAAACCCTCTCCCCCCTTTATTTTAATTATTCATTTCATTAATTCCTCTCATATCTCCTGTATTATTTTCGCACTAGTAAACACACTGAAAACAAATAAAACATTGACCCAATGCTAAAGTAGATGTTTGTATTTGTTCATCACAATTTCGAGTTGGATGACTCGTATCTTTGAAGGGCTTGTTTGAGCTGTGCCTTACCAAGGGGAATTGCGTCTTGAATATATTTTTTAAACGCATTGTTGGCTTCTTTGCTTTGGAAAGAGTCTGGGAGGATGTGTGTCAGTACAATATATATATATATATATTTATACGAAAGAAAAAGGCAGCTAATAGAAAGTGTATTTGACTAGACTTACCTGGGGGATGAGGTGTTTCCATAGAGATAGTGCCCTCAGGCGTGGCCAACAGAGTTTCGGCTGCATTGGCAAATCAGTATTCACGCTGATGCATAGTAAACGCATTTACTCACTATTTCTCTCTGTGTCTGTGAATAACGTCATTACACCTTCCACTACAGTCTTCATTGGCACACGAGGAGAATGCTTGATGACATTATAAAAGGGCTCCTCTTGGTTGTCTGTTGTTTTGACGGTAGCCAACAGGTCCGTATCTATGATAAAACTGTCAGCCTCCACAGAAAAGAAGGTTTGGTCGATAGCGAACACTTTACCAACCCAATACGGACACAATGCATTGACGCGAACATTGCAAATGTAGGGCATGAGCTGGAACGAACGGGTGTAGCCAATGACTGCGTGCTTGGATGCATTGTAGCTCGCGAGTCCCCTGATTCAAATAATCAATAAGGGCACATTTGATCGCAGTAACAAACTTGGGCTTACGGTGAACTGAAGAAACCTGCTGCTGATGCAACATGTACAATTGATCCTCCTCCTCTTTTAGCCATATGCAATAAAGCTACTTTTGTACCTTTGATTACACCAATCGTATTTACTTGCATGACCTTTTCTTCCATTTTATCATCAAGGGGAGAGAACATTGAGTTTGCATTGTATCCAATGCCTGCATTAAGCAATGCGTACTATATATTGAAATAATTAATATATTGCTCTGCTCGATTCAAATTCAATCCTACGTCAACACCTCCAAACTCCTTTTCAGCTAGTTGAAAGAGGGCCATGTTGTCGCTGTATTTGGTCACATCAGTGCGAATGAAAGCAGCCACTTGCTTGCCAGCTCTATCAAAGTATGCAGACATCAACTTCATAATCTAATACTGAAAACTATAGCCTTACAAACCTCTCATTGTATTCTGCCACAACAGATTTTCCTTCCTTTTCAAGCAGATCCCCAATGATGACCATGCCACCATTCGCAATAATCACATCAGCTACAGATTTGCCAATACCACGACTGCCTCCTGTGATAACTGCTACTTTACCCCTGATCATTGCAAGATTAAAAGTGTTATTTGACATTTTGAGAACTTTGTGAGAAAAAAAAAGGTAAATCGGTTGAATAATCCTAAATCAACTGCATTTATTCTTTAGCTAATGTTAGACGTTGGTGCTACATGTTGCACAAGCGTGTATTGCTACTATACTCCTTTTCCTCTACTTCACCTTGCAGCTGCAGACCAGAATGAAAAATCTTGATTTGGCAGGCTCGAAGCTCTGCGTTTGCGAACATAACGCAATTGTAGCCTCCCGCCTTTTTGAAGCAAGCGTTTACTTTTAAAAACAAAGTAAGTCAATACACAGCAGTAATTTCTTTAAGCCTCAATAATGATGCTCCAAATACATAAAGCGGCAACCATTTCCTTGCAATGGCATGTTCACACACTTGAGTCTTACAATGCTGCAAGCTATATCTACTAGCTCTACTCACACTTTTTTGATCAAATCAAAACCTTAGCTTTAAAGGACAGATGAGGGCAGTGCTGGTGAATCTTGCGTGTAATCTCTTATCATTCATCGATATTTCGTTTCGATCCAGGAGCTTCTCTATGAGCCTTTCGTATCTGAACTATATTCGATTACTTGCATCTTATCAGTAAAGCAAGCAGTTCATTAGCATGTGCTTCGAAACTATGCAATTGATCGAACTCCTATTTAATGGTTGGTGTCGTTGAGTATGGCATGAGTTTACAAATATAAACGTGCATTCCTTTCGCTCTTCCTCTCCAGTTCAATACTTTGCAATATGTGGTCTTTCCTGTTACTTTCAGTTTGATCACAGCGAGAACTCGGATCATCTCAGTGAGGCCAACATGGCAAAATCACTGGAGCTCATCAAGCATCGTGGCCCTGATGAAAAAGGCACTTATTTCTCCTCTTGCGGTCGATGCGGTAAGCTGCATTTTTATAACAGTTGTATGGAAAGTGAGCTAACTATTGCAATGCATCCAGCCCTTGGTCATATTCGGCTATCTATCATTGGCTTAGACGACGGCCAGCAACCGCTGTCAAATCACGATCAAAGTATACATACCGTTGTCAATGGTGAACTTTACGGCTACAAAGACATCAAAGCGGATCTCGAGTCCAAGGGCCACGTTTTCAAAACTGCAACGGATAGTGAGATTGTCTTGTGCTTGTATGAGGAATACGGCATCTCGTTCCTCAACCATTTGCGAGGTGAATACGCAATCTGCATCTGGGATTCTAAACGAAAGCGCTTCTTTTTGGCAAGGGATAGATTTGGCATCAAGCCACTGTACTACACGCAGATCAAGGGAACTCTATTCGCTGCAAGTGAAATCAAGGCATTTCTTCCATTTGGCTGGGAGTCAGAGTGGGATGTAGATTCCATATTGCAGGGTGGTGTACTGTTTGATATGAGAACTGCCTTCAAAGGCGTGAGCTGCCTCAGCCCTGGGCATTATCTGATGGCTACACCTACAGGCAATGTACAAATCGAACAATACTGGTCAGCTTCATACCCAAATAAAACAATCAAGGAGACTCGCAGCGCTGATGAGATGATCCAGGGTGTTCGGGGCCGTTTAGTGGATGCTATTGAGCAAAGACTGGTTGCTGATGTCCCTGTTGGCATCTATCTGAGCGGCGGTATCGATAGCTCATGTATTGCAGGTATTGTCAAGCACCTGAAAGAGAAGAGCAACATACAGACCAAAACCAAGGCATTTGCTCTCGCGTTTGTTGACGATGACGATTTCAACGAAGGCCACATTGCAAGGCGAACCGCTGAATTTTGTAATGCAGATTTCCAGGTGCTTCAAGTAACCGAAAGTGATCTTCTGGATAACTTTGAAGACTCGGTGTGGCATGTGGAGCAATTTCACTTCAACCTGAACAGTGTTGGAAAGTTTATGTTGTCTAAAATGGTGCGTGATCAAGGCTTCAAGGTTGTTTTAACTGGTGAAGGTTCTGATGAGCATTTTGGTGGCTATGTCCACTTTCAAGCTGACTATCTGCTGGAACCTGATCTCTCGGCGCCTGACGGTATTCAGCTACTTACTGAGAAAGAACGTGAAAAGAAGCTCGACATGTTTAGCCAACAGAAAGAGTTCAAAAAGCACTCCAAAACCGACTTTGCAGATGATGGAAACGACTCCCACCGTAAAATGCTCAACAACATCAGCCTGCCGTCTCTCTTGGGATCTAGTTTCAGTTTGTCGTCCCAGTACTATAGCAAGATGGCTGTCGAGCAATACGGTTCTCCTAATCCAGCTCTGACTATTGCAAAGTCTATGAACGGTGTGAATCGTGCAAGAGCTGCAACTGACTGGCACCCACTGCATACCTCCCTGGACACTGCTCTGCATTCTTTCTTCTCTAACTATTTGCTGTGTCCCTTGGGTGATCGAGTCGAGATGGCTCATTCGATTGAAGCTCGTACTCCATTTTTAGACCATATACTTTGCGAGTATATCAACGGTCTCCCTCCATCTATAAAGATCCATCCTAATAAAGGTGGCCCTTTGATAGAGAAGTGGATTCTCAAGGAAGCCGTGAAGCCGTATGTAACGCAAGAAATCTATGAACGCACAAAAGCACCATTCTTTGCCCCACCTACCAAAGAACCAAACCCTAAATTTATGGATCTACTCAGCAAATTTCTCACAAGGAAAAATATAGATAGACTGGGATGGATTAGATATGATAAAGTTTCTGAGGCTATAACCACCTATCTGAAAACCAATGACCTCAGAACTTACCAGGATCTCTTGATCATCACCTCGTATATCATACTATCCATTCGATTCAATGTAGCGCCCTACAAGCCAAGTAGATTTGTGAGCTCTTTTAACGGGGCTGTCGATTCGTGCAGCACCCAGTAAATGATTCATCTTCTATGTATATGTTGGACCAAATAAAAAAAGGCTATGATTTCATGTTTATTCACATATTTCAGGGTAGTCAGGGTACGGTGGTGGAACTCCAAAATTTGATGGCCACTGATAGATGAATCCCGATTTAGAATAAGAGCCAGCATTTGGGTAACCATTTGAATCAAGGCAGTTGCTTTTTAAGGGAAAAGTATTCGTAATAGTCTGGTTGATCTATATCTATAATTTGCCGCGTGTACCAAACGGTTATAAATTAGCCTTGAGGGCGGGATTTTTGACAGGTTTTCATGCAGGGCTAGATCAGCGATTCCGTGGATCTGCTTGAGCATGAGGAAATGCCCTTTCTTGTAGAGACATTCCAACGAATCCCAACCTACCCCGCCTTTATTACTTTATTCGCATATGATAGTTTGTGCATGGCCAGATACGATGGATTAGATCCGATTCCCCTTGTAGAATATTCTCATAAAGTGTGCCCTATAGATGATACTGCATTTAGTGCTACCCAATTGTAAGGCAACTGGACTTACTCATCCCGCGGGACTGGATTCAGTCTTATAAAATTACCAGCTTGTGTGGAATATTACTCTTTCTCTTTCTTCTCTCTACATACCGCTTTATACTACATTATACCAAAATGAGATTAGTGATTAGAAATGACTACGATGAAGTATCTGAATGGGTTGGTAAGTGGCTACCTCATAAATGTATAAAAATGCCCCCTCCCTTTAACCACCATCCACAGCCCATTACATTAAGGAACGCATCAATCAATTCCAGCCAACTGAGGAACGCCCATTTGTGCTAGGCTTGCCTACTGGATCTTCGCCCATGAACGCTTACCGACGCCTTGCCGAATTTGTCAAAGAGGGCAAACTATCGTTCAAGCATGTTATTACGTTCAATATGGATGAGTACGTTGGCATCCCTCGGTAAGTATAATTCTTAAATTTTCCGCTTCTATTTTCTCACACACAAACACATATCTACCTACACTCATAAAAAGCTCCCATAAGCAATCCTACTATTCATTCATGTGGACAAACCTGTTTCAGCACATTGATATTCCTCCCGAAAACATAAACTTTCTAGATGGAAACTCGCCTGATTTGGAGGAGGAATGCAGACGCTACGAGGCCGAAATCTTAAAGCACGGTGGAATCGAGCTGTTCATGTGCGGCATTGGTCCAGACGGCCATATTGCATTCAATGAGCCTGGCTCATCACTCACATCGCACACAAGAGTAAAGACATTAGCGTACGAGACCATCATTGCCAATGCGAGGTTTTTCGAGGGTGATATCACAAAGGTACCAAAACTGGCCTTAACCGTTGGTGTAGCGTAAGTCGTGATTAAGCTCTATTATTTTGTGTAAACTGCAACTAAAGCTTCTTTGCAGGACGGTGATGGATGCAAGAGAAGTGTGTATCATCATCACGGGAGCACATAGAAGTATCGCATTATCAAAGTGCGTGGAGGAAGGTGTGAATCACATGTGGACAGTATCTGCTATTCAAATGCACCCAAAAGGGCTGATTGTTTGCGACGAGGATGCTACATTGGAACTTCATGTCAAAACTGTGAAATACTTTAAATCGATTGAGCATGTCCATCAGTCGTTGATTGGGCAGGAAAACCTGGGCCTACAAGGCGAATTACTATCTACAAAGCGAGTGCAAAGATCAGATAAGCTACAACGAGAGATGATGGTCAGAAAACTCATGAACGACGAGCTGAATAACAGCCATTACGACGAGGATTCGGAATACGAGAGCCTCCATGGTGATTCATCTGCTCACAGCCAAAAGAAGAGACGTGTTCAAATGACAGAATCGCCCTCCCCTTGATTTTATAGTGTGTAGTAATAGTTTTTTTTTTGCTTGTATTTATTGTTGTTCCTTTACCAGTGTTGTATTTTAGCCCAAAACACATCATCTAATATATTGTCGTGTTCCTTTACAACTGTCTTGCCTTCTTGGTTATATGCCAAGTAATAGATGGTGTTGATGTGGTTTTCTTTTAGATATGCAGGCAATTTCTCATAGAACAAGCCAACGTCGTTAGGGCCATGACAATCATCAGATAAAGTAAATTTACCCTGTCTTTCCAAAATAGCCTAATAAAGACAGTGTTTATAACCGTCATCCTCTACTTTCTGAATCCCTACCTTGATAATGTCTCTTTGTGGGTATGCATCTAAGAGCCCCTTCTTCCATGATCTCGAATTAATTTCAAATAAACCACCATACTTGACCACTAACTCAATGTTGCGAATAACACGTTCCCAAACTTCGGGCTCTGATAGGGTCTTATCAGCAATGCTTTGATCTGCAAAGATACGGATAAGGTCGAAGTGTCCTACGACCTCGGGTTGAACAGACTGCAGCATGACATGTTGTTCGTCAAAATAGCGGATGTAGAGTTCCTTCAACGAGTTTTTGGCTTGGCTCAAGGCTTCAGCATAAAGTTCAGGCGAGAAATCAATGGGTGTTGAGTTGACATGGTGAAGAGATCCAACGACATAGTCTGCTCTGTGAGCATTTCTAAGATGATGGACATGCTGAGCATAATCTTTGTTGATAAACTCAATCTCGGCTCCAATGACAATGCTAATTTGATCCTTGTACAATTGCTGGATGCGCTTAGCTTCTACCTGAAAGTTGGCATATGTTGTCTCCAAAGTTTTTGGTGTACAATTGGCCTGCCAATACTGTTTTAGCAACCTTTTGCTTCTTCAGTGTATCAAGTGCCTTCATCATACCTCAACTTCTTCAGGATATAGCTCGGATTCAGCGTAACGAGGCATATGCTCGCTCAATCCATAGGCATGAAAGCCTTTACGAATAGCTTCCTTCACAACATCCTCTAAAAGACCATATCCATGCTTACAAAATTGACCTGAATGGCTATGAAATGAGTATGGCATATTTGATGTCCAGTTGAAAAAAGGTAGACAAGGAGAATGTGACAAGACAAAAGTTCGTCTTAACGTCGCCTATTGAAACAATAAGAAACATTCGAGGTGGCACACAGCAATTGAGGGGCAAGATCAATGGACGCATTATTAGTCATTTCGCTGATTTCTCTTATCTTGACAGCCTCACGGATCAGTGCTATCATAAAATCCTCTTTGAGCCCCTGTATCAGAATCATTAAGGAACAATTTATGCGTTTAACATCATTTGCCATGATTTAGATTAATGATAATTGCAAAACCTGGTGCTCTTTCGACAGATTTGCCTTGGAGTCACATCCTTTGCCATTGGATGAGAGCCTCAATTTAAGCAAACTACAAATTGTGAGTCAGATTGTTTTAGCCTTTCTTCTCTCCTTGTTTCTTTTCGATCAATAAATCAGTGGCCCCCACACTTGAACGTCCCTACTCTTGCTAATCATGTCCTATAACCGTACTGTAATCACTGAAGGTAGTATACAAAAAGAGAATGGTAAATGGCCTTGTTGACTGAGACCCTGTATGACGGACAGCTTTGAACGAGCTTGATGACAAGCGCATCAAGGGTATCAAGCCTCTTATTCCTCCTCAAATCTTGATGGAAGATATTCCTCTCACTTTGAAAGCTGCACAAACTATTATCGAAGGTAGAAGGGCTGCTGAAAATGTCATCAAGGGTGCTGATGATCGTCTTTTGGTCGTCGTTGGCCCTTGCTCCATTCACGATGTCAAGGCCGCTAAGGAATATGGTAATGTTACCCCGCAAAATGCATGTTTCGGTAAAAATTGACATTGTTTCTTTTTTTTTTCTTGTTAGCTAATCTTTTAATTGAATATACCGAAAACGCAAAGGAGGACTTGTTAGTCATCATGCGCGTTTACTTTGAAAAGCCCAGAACCACTGTTGGCTGGAAGGGTTTGATCAATGATCCCTTCATGAATAACAGGTAACATTGAACCCTAAATATCAGATGGAATGCTAAAATAGGCAATTGCTGCATTTAGTTATGAGATCAATAAGGGTCTTCGTATTGCTCGTCAATTGCTACTGGATCTTGTAAGTCTTCCTTTTGCAATGGGTGTCTTTTGATATACTAATGATGTTTAATAGAATGAAATGGGCATTCCCACCGGTTGCGAGTTCTTGGATACCGTAAGATAGTCTAATCCCATTTGTGTTAGTGTACCAAATTAAGCTTTTTTTTCTATTTTTCTTATTAGATCTCTCCCCAATACACTGGCGATCTTGTTTCATGGGGTAAGAATACTTGATCAGGTTGTAAAATAGGGTGGTTTGTAACCAGTTATCTTTGATTTAGGTGCTATTGGCGCCAGAACTACCGAATCACAAATCCATCGTGAATTGGCCTCTGGTTTATCATGCCCTGTTGGTTTCAAGAATGGTAAGGGAGCGCAGATTAATGATTGTAGATAGAATTAAGCTAATGTGGTGAATACAATAGGCACTGATGGTTCCAATGGTGTCGCTTATGATGCCATTAGAGCTGCCAGCAACGGCCATCATTTCTTGTCAGTGACCAAGCAAGGTTTGTCTGCAATTATTCAAACAGAAGGAAATGATGCCTGTCATGTTATTCTTCGTGGTGGTAAGAGCGGCACCAATTTTGATGCTGAATCCATCCAAAAGACTTCCCAAGAGCTTCAAAAGGTCAAGTTGGCCCCTGTCGTCATGGTTGATTGTAGTCATGGCAACTCTTCAAAGGATCACAAGCGTCAACCTATTGTTGCTCAATCTATTGTAACGTATTTATGCTTTTTTGATTGAGAGATAGCACTAATCTTTGATATCTGCATTTAGGCTGAACAATTGGCTCAACCTTCTGTCACTGGTGACAACATTGTTGGTGTCATGATTGAATCCAACTTGGTTGAAGGACGTCAAGATATTCCTAGCGAGGGTCCCCATCGCTTAAACTATGGCCAATCCATCACCGATGCTTGTATTAATTGGGAAGATACCGTCAAGACCTTGGATGTTCTTCGTGAGGGTGTTCGTGCTAGACGTGCTGCCAGAAAGGCTTAAACCCCTCATACATTTATTGAAAACAAAAACAAAGTATAGATAGCATCAATATTCAAAATAAAAAGGGTTGCGTGCAGATTGTAATCGATGTAATAACAGAGACCTCTGGCTAGAGAAATCGCGCGATGAAATAAGCTTCATGGCGTTAGTATGGAATCAACGCTAAATTGCTCAGCAATACCTGTTTTAAATGCACCGTTATTGTAGTATCTCTATACAGCGCACACAAGTCTTTCGATACTGCTTATGAAGGTGTGCTCTAAACCACCTCTACATGGACACAATGCGTTCGGAGTCATATTAGATCAGAGGGATTTTCGCTGCAAACTGTATTGACACCCAAATGATTTTATATGCAGACAACACAAGTCTTTATTCAAGTAGCTATGAGAATGATAATATAGATTCAAACTGACTCTGTGGTCGAGCCATTATTGGCTTCTTTTGGTCCAATTGATCCGATGTTAACGAAGACGAGGAGATGGATGGCAGCTGTGGTAATGAGGACACATGGGAGCTACTTTTGCATGCCATATCATTACTTTCACTACTACTGCTGCTTGTAACAGAAGCAGAATCATCCTCATACAAATTTGGCATCTGAGAGAAAGAGCCACGATGCTTTAGCCGATGGTTTTGATTTGTAAGGTGTTTGATATGCTCTATAGCTTCTTGCAAAATGTCAGCGCGATTATTCTCGGCCTTGTGTTGCAGCGCAGGCAAGCACTTTGATAAACTACTGAACAAAGTGCTCTGCGAAAAAGATGTTTAATTTAGTTACTATGGCAATCAAATGCTACAAGATAAAATGAGTTACCATTCGATCTCTTCTTCTACGTTCTACTCTGTTGTGGGTCCGTCTTCTTTGCATAATACGGTGCATTACTGTATCGCTGTCCAAACTGTTTCTGTTGAGGATGTTGACACCATTGACTATAAAAGTTGAGGTGGTAGGATTGCTTAGGGGTATTGGGATACTGGTTTTGTTATCGATCATGCGTTGCATTGACTCTGAATTGTATAATACAAGACGCTCATGAAAAGGGTACTGTGAACGCCTTTCAGAGATGTTAGAAGTTTGTCTGGAGCTCATAGTTCGAAGTTGATAGCAGAAATGATAAGAAATCGAGAAAGTAGAATCCGTGAGCCCTTTAAGTAGATGCTTTAGCATTTAAAAGCCGTTCGAAAACCATATGTAGTAATGACCCCTTCAGGTAAAAGAAAGACCTAGGCAATCACTTATGTAACGAAGAAATTGGTTTCTAAAGCTTATAAGATGAACCCAGTATCCGTTTTGTTTCTCCCTCATGTTTGAGACGCTTTTCGTCTTGCTCTTTGTATGAAGCCTTCGCATAGTTCAAACAAAGATTACACCAAATGCTGATCATTGTAGTAACCTATAGTGAGCACACAGTTCTGTGCGACAATCAATTGATTGGCAAAGAAAAATACCTCTGCTTTGCACCAGACTTTGACATTCAACAGCAAAAGTACTGCTTCCGTGTGATTGATTGAGTAATACACGTTGTTTCAGACCTTGAAGGCTGCAGGTCCCACAAAAAATACGGATGATATTATATAATACCATGCAATTCTTAAGGAACTCCCAGGGAGCAAACCGCAAGATGGAAACGCAGCAATGGCAGATGGAAGGGATGCCATGTCGCCGCAGCCTAAAGACATCTGTGTAGGCTTATGTAGCTTTTCAATATTATGTAACGAGACATGACAAAAACACTGTAAGCTCAAGACTACGATAAAAAATGGACGCTTTGATTTACTCGAATATGCAGACGGTTTAAAAGCTACCATCTGCATGCTATATATTAAAACAGCAATTTACATGGAGCGCGACGAACACTTGTCCAGATGTCTTGAGCACCAAATATTCAATGAACTGTTGCGAATACAGAATGCCAGATGTCTTATTGCAATTGAAAAGCACTACTTGCTTATTTATTGTAGGTCAATGAGCAACTGAAATTAGTAAAGTATACAGTAGTGGGTCGAAAATAGATTACGCATTACGATTCGCTTTTTACTGAGCCATTTGCAAAAATAAATCTACCTGGTGTTTTAATGCGTATCATAAGCAAAATAAAGTAATTGGGCTATGCTACAGTACTTTTTGACTTATAATATAACTTCGTTCTTATACATCAATTACCTTCATAATAATGAGGAGGGTGGCATCAATCCTGCTAGTCGAAAAACCGACTTTAGGTCCGCCCGTGAGTCTGCCCCGATTCGTTAAATTTGTCCAAATCACGACTCGATTTACATATTTTGCGAGAATCGACTATGTAAAGTGTGGTAATCGCCCTATTCTTTCTAATACATTATTCTGTTATTTTTCAGGACGCATCTGATGGTGCTAATTAAAAAAGGTGTTAAGACTAAAACTAATGAGTAATCTACGAAAATATGAAATAAGGTTTATGGCAAAAATGTTGTGATTTTACATACAATGGCCTTACAAAGAAAGTTTCAAGGGTTGCTCTGCATCGAGAGAACCATTTTGATTTAGAATATACCATAGTAGAAGTGGTCGTTTTTGGTGTCAAAAACACGATCGTTTGATTTTCAATGAAAACCATGAGGGGTACCTCATGCTTTTTGACCATGTTTTTGGTGATGTTTTTTTGGTCCCCAAAAATTTGAGCAAAGGTGTTATGAAGTAACTGTTGGATGATAGCAAATGTTTGGTGTAGTTCTGGCTGGATAAAACAGCTTCTAATGCGAGAAAACACGGCTCAAAAGCATTCTAATTATACTGCGCTTTGCATATGTTCGAGTAGTTGGAGGCAATGCTAGTGTGCTGTCTAGTCGCCTACAAGTTTTTTCCATACACAGAACCGTGGTCCATCGTAAAAGAATCAGATCCAGAGCTACAAGTGAATTTTGAATGGTTCTTACATGATAATGGTGGGCAATGAAAAAGTGAAATTCTGAGACAATTAGCGTAAATGAGAATGATACTATATGAATACAATTTATTATGAGATATGAATGAAAGCAAAAGTAGATGCACCCCGAATGATGAATGAATGACCTAGTAGTACACTTTGCGTGCGAATGATGGTGGAGATGGGACGGCAGAAGGTGGGCGAGAATAATTAGAAAATTTAGTAGAGGGAGAGGATTGATTATTATATACATTATCATAGTTCTTGGGCTGCACTCTTCTTTGCAATCGTTGATTCTTCTTCTTCAGGCCCAACTCCTTTTGCGCTGTGAATAGTTTCGTCAAGGCCTCAATCACTTTTGGTGAATTGACATTGTTTTTAACTCCAAAATCGATCGCTAATTTGTAAGGATCATCCAACTCTCTGATATCCACCATAACTTTGATACTTTCGGATAACTCGACCTTGATAGTGATTAATAAACTATTTTCAGGCGGTGGTGGTGGCGCTGTTTTGAGTGGTGTAATTCTTCCATCTCGTCGATAATTGACAGGTTCGGGTATATCAATTGGCACTTCAGAGTATCGCTGCTTGTGAGGATTCGAAAATCGTAAGGATTGTGAGTCAGGACGTTTATCGGGTATAGAATTAAGCCATGATGGTTTGTCTGAAGGTATATGCTGATTATTAGAATAAGTATTAGGCGTAGTAGTAGTTGCAGTGCCATTGGATTCCCAATTCGAAGCTGTATTCACACTAGGAGATACCCAGTCCCCATTTTGTCGTTGATTATTGTATGGTCCCCAAGTGTCAATTGCATTTGTTGACGTTGGTGTTGTAGCAGCTGTGGAGTTTGTTGTGGCAGTGGATGATGTCGTCCACTCGTTGCTGGTAGCTGTACCCCAATTGCTTTCTTTGCTCGCTGATCCCCAATCATTGTTATTTGAACTGGCCGCAGGAGCTTTTGTAGGTGCTGGCGTATTCCAATTGTTTGCTGCAGTTTGCCAATTATTTCCATTCGATTTATTACTACTCGCCCCTTGATGGTTTGCTGTCAATGCTTGAGATTGAGATGATGCCCAGGTGGGTTGTGTTGCATTTTTGCTTGGATCCCCAGCTTTCACATAACCCTTCTTGTTTTCTAAATGATCCTGAGTTTTGACAGTTCCCCGACTATCATTGACTGAATTATCCACATCACCGTTGGAAGCCCGTATCACCTTGGCTCCTGGCTTGTTTTTTTCGGTGTTGGAGGCTTTACTGAGCTTACCAGCTATCAGCGTTCCTGTAGGACTACTGTCATTCAGGTCATCAGGTTTTGAAACTACCTCCTTCACTGCTTCTGCCCAGGCGTCGTTGTCCACGGCTACTTTGCTGTTCAACTGGTTGTAACTTTGAATTGTAGGTGGAGTCTATTCAAATTGAAATTGATAAATGATAAATGATTCCTACGACTAAATGCACATGTCTAATACATACATTGTCTTTTTTCTCCCAGAAGGGCGTATCCACTAGATTTGTATTTAACCAGCTAGATCCATTTGTTGAGGGAGGAGGTGATGGTCTAGTTGTTGGTGGAGGTGGTGGCCTCGTTGTTGATGGAGGTGGTGGCCTCGTTGTTGATGGAGGTGTTGGTCTCGTTTTTGATTGCGGTGGCGGTGCCGATACATAATTCGTGGTAGGTGTATGTGATCTTGTATGAGAAAAGCTACTTGGGGCTGCCTTGCCTGTAAGTTTCTTTTTGGGCTTCCCTTTATGCGGCTTCTCTTTGCCTTTTGGAAGGCCCAGCGATAATTCGGTTTCTCGAATTGCTTCCAACATTGTCTGCTTTGGTATTTGAATGTTCTTTCTGTGCGCTAGAATGAATTCTTCTTTGATAGGCTTGTAGTTGGTACCACGCCGATGTAAGTTACCACTGCCAACATCATTAGGGCCCACTTTGACATTAGGATCAACCAGTGAATCCCATCCTTCTGGTTTGGCAGGCTCCTCTACAGGAGCTTGAGTGCCCCATGAAGCTGTAATAGGTCCATACTCGTCGTCACTACTATCACTCATGAGTGTCTGTCTGTGTATGTGTATGTGTGTTATTATAAAGCAAGGCGCCGAGGTGTATTATAAGTGGAGAGAAAAAAAAAAGGTTTTTGGCTTGATCAACTCGTCTAGTCCGGTTTCAATACACACACATCCCAGTCACCGTAGGCCACACTCATGTTTCAGTAGTCTTGGTACTGATGCGGAACAGACGTAGTCAAAAGAGTGTTATTGTAGTGGATTGTGTATGCCAATCTCGGTTTTGCGTGGAGGGAAGCCCTCCATATGAAAAGCGGTATAGTGAAATAGACATGTACCATCGCAGCTGTTTCATCTTGATGGTGGCGATTGCTGAAAACAATTCTCGATCGCTGCAAGCTTCGCTGAAAGAGCTTCAAGCTTTATGACCTGCAGTGATAAAAACGTTGCCATCACAATAAGAGGTAGCAGTATTCAGTATCAGGGAGAGCATATCAAGTGCACTCAAATGCAAGATGTCTTTGTGTCATAGAATGAGTGTTTTAAGGCTTGATTGGCAATCAACTTGTATAGATCAAGATCCTTATTAATGACAACTTTTTGAAACAGGAACCAATGCCTAAATTCTATAATAAGTGACGATGATAAGGAGTTTGAGTAGTAACAGCAGCAGCGTCTGATAAAACAAACAACAAACAACATCGTTTGACGTATGTTATCAACGTGACCCAGATGATGATGATGCCGCTGCTGCATAATAAAAAGGTCAGGATTTCTCATGAATCAAAAGATTGCCTCTTTCTTTCTTATCTCTCACATTCTGATGATTTACAAACACATTCTCCTGTTGGCCTACTTTGCTGCCATTGTATCTGCTAGCAAATACTCCTACTGGCCTGATTATACATTTCAAACATCTTCGTCTTTACACTCTCATCATGCCGTGAGCAACGTACACATTGTTGATTGCAGTAGGTTGCCTCTGCTGGCTCTGTGACGAATGACTAATTCAACTGAATATATTCTAGGCGACGATTCATTTGTTTTAGATATCAAGCAGGTCAAGATTTCGCCTGACATTGTGCAAGCTGGATCCGAGCTGACAATTGAAGCGTCAGGCACTGTAAAGGAGACTGTGAGAGAAGGTGCAGCCGCCACTGTCGTAGTCAAACTGGGTGTTGTTCAGCTGTTGCGCAAGACATTTGACATTTGTGATGAGCTAGATAAACACAAAGACGATGTAGAGTTGCAATGTCCTATTGAAAAGGGTGATTTAACTGTGAGTACAGCTAGTTCCTACCAGATATGATGAGGAATCACTGAACATTTGAGTGATTTAGGTAACACAAAAGGTCACATTGCCAAAGGAAATACCCAGAGTAAGTTACATCAAAGTGTTTCAGGAACTCTCAAGTGAGAATCTAACCATAAAATAGGGCAAATTCCTGGTTTCAGTTCATGCAATCACAGATCAAGAGGCACCGCTAGCTTGCTTATTAATTAGTGTTGATTTCCGCGTACGTCGTTCAAGATGGGGCAAGTTTTTTCAATTCATAGAAAATTAAATGCACTTTTATTATTTTTGAAAAAAGACATTTTCAAATGAGTTTGTGTTATTAGCATTACTCGCGCTACTACTACTTGCACCAAATATATCATCAAATCCTGTACCCTGACTTGTTGTTGTTGTTGATGCTGTGTTGGGCAGTGGGGCGTTGTTGATAGATGGGCTGCCAAACAACGAGCTAAGTTCGTCCTTCATGGATGCTTTGCTTTCAAATGGAGATGCACTAGATGAGCTTGGTGGCTCAAATGCAGAGAGATCAAATCCATACTTGGACTTGGGATCTTTCTTTGCAGCAGGCGTTGATTTTGACATGGATGGACTCACTGAAGGTTTTGAGAATAAGTTGTTATACAAGTGGCTATTGTCAGGTTTGGGACTTGTTGCTGTAGCTGTCGACAAGGAAGGACTACCAATGGAGCGTGCTGCTCCTGCTGGCGATGGTGAAGAGGGTGCTGCTGGTGGAGCAGGAGATGATGGCGCTGCAAAGTTCTGTTCCATGGTGGTCAGATCAGGGAATTTCGACTCGATGTCGCTGATTTCCACATTGGATGTAGGTGTAAGCGACCTCTTTTGCTCAGTCTCTTGCTTGAGCTTGTTTAATGACACGGTTGGGGACACGGGCGCAGAGTTCTTTTGCTGGGTTGCCTTGAATCCTGCAAAGGGATCAAATTTTGGCTGCTGCTGTTGAGAATTGACAGAAGTGCCAGTGTGGTGAGACATGACAGGAGAGAATGAGGAGGAAGAGACTGGCTCCTGTACTTTGGCAAACAGTCCACCGCCTGGACTATTGGCAGGTGGTGCTGAAGAGAGTGCGAAGAAATCGTGAGCTGCTGTTGTTGATGGAGCAGACTGCGTGGGTGATTGCATTGAGCTCTTTGCTTGTTTCTCTTTCTCTAGTTCTGCATTTTCCGCTTGTAATCTAGTTGTTTCTTCTTTGGCATTCTCAATACGAGTATTGAAGTGCTTGGCCTCTTGCTTGTACATTTGCAAGTCCTTGCTTAATTCCTCCTTGCGCTTTTGCTCTGCCTCCAATTGCTTCTCTGCGTCGTCTGCCTGTTGTCTCAGCTTGGCCAATTCCTCTTTTTGTTGCTCAATTTGTCGCAAGAGCTCCTGTACCGCTTGTGATTCTAAGTGTAACTGGCTTTGCGCAGTTTGAGACCTTAATCTCTCTGTAGTCATGTCAGTTTGAAGGGTGGATTGTGCTCTAGCCAAATCAGCGTTCATATAGTGGGGTGTTTGAGGCTGCTGTGGTTGCTGAGGGGCGGGTGGAGCAGGCGTATCATTGAGATCAGAGGACAAGCCGAGAAGATCGACATTTTGCTGCTGAGATTGCTGCTGCTGCTGTTGTTGTTGTTGTTGTAAAGGTGGATTGTAATCTGGAACTGTCAAATGGCATAGGTTAGATCTGTAAAATCAAAATCACTTCAACTGCTTACTTGAATTGAATGCTGGTAGCGAGTTTGGAATCTCGCCACCTGCAACTCTTCGATTGATCATGTGCATAGCAATGGCAAACTCTTGCTCTGATAAGTGGCCAGATAAGTTTGTATCAGCCAAATCCCAAATACGCGCCAGATCAGATTCTGGCAGCTTGGAGTGTCTGAAGAATACAACAGCATCTGCACCTGACACATGTCCTGAATTATCTGTATCCAACTGACGAAAAAATGTCTGGTACTTTGCGTATTCATCAGGAGCAATGTCCACTTTGGTAGTCGTAGCTCCCTTAAACACAGGTGATCTCATAGGAACGGGAGGTGGGCTGTTGACTTGCAATGTGTTGTTGCGTACAAGTGGTGAGGCTGGAACTGATCTTCCTGTTGCTGAAGCATATACATTGGCTGGCAATGTTGCTGGCAAGTTGGTTGCACCCTTCATGGCGTTCTCGATGTAATGCATTGCAATGATAAACTCAGTCTGATTCAAGGTGCCTGATTTGCGAGTATCAGCTAAAGTCCAAATGTTTTGCAGAATGGCAGGAGGTAGATTCGATCTGATAAAAGCATCTTTTGCTCTCTCACCTAAGCCGTAATAATTAGTACAAGTAGAGTCCACCTTTTATACTATGCATTTACCGCTCAGAATGTTGTTTATAGGGCCAAACGACTGGAATAATCCAATGTACTTTTGTCTGTCCTCTGGGCTGACTACATCCATGTTTGAGACCGATGCTTGTCTTTGAGGCAAGGGCATCTGAGATTGTTGTTGGGTGTGTTGAAATGGAGAGTTGGCATGGTTGGCTGACCCAGGTCCATCAAATTTTGGCAAAGGTGCTTTTGTTTGGCAAGAGGGTTAATTTTACATCGAAAATGCACTTACTCGGACACTACCTTTGGTTGCCAAGATTGGCTCTGTCGTCATGATGCCATTTTGAGCACAAGCTATTAGCTTCATTATGGTGCAGAATTCCTGTTCTGTTAAAAAGCCCTTTTTATCATTATCTGTAGCATCCCAAAACTAACAGTAAATCAGATGTTAGCTGATACAAACTTTCTTTCAGAAAAAAAGCCATGTTCTACCTGCGACAGTATGTTTTGAGGTATATCCGACTTTTTCAGAAACTCCATAGCTTCGTCTTGTAAGACGATACCTTTGTTGTCTGCATCGACCTTTTGGAAGAGATCTAGGTAGGTGCTTTTTTCGACTACACTCAACTGTGATTGCCAATCAACTTTGTATAGATAGGATTAGTTATATCGAGTGGTTCAAATTGATGCTAATAACTTACCGCTTGCCATGGTAAGAATATAAAGAAACAAGAAACGAACCCCCCAAGGCAATGCACAAATAAAATAGTGAACTACACGTTTTTTTTTTTGCTTTTTCAACCACAGTGGGTTTCACAATCTTTCTGCTTGGTAGTTTCCTCGTATGCAGAAACACTTATTTCGTTTTGTGAGATGTATATACACATCTGCTGTATATCTTTTCAAGTACTGGCGCTCTGTTGCTCTAGTGGTGCTTTTTTTATGTATCTTTTAAGTGAAGTCGTTAAAGGACATCTATGCTGCATATCATTTGCAATTACGTAGAGGCTATGACTGGGAATGATGTATTGAAAAGGTTATTCTTCAGTGCTGAGGGGATTAAACATTGCCTGGGAAAAATGACCAAAGCATTGCTCTCGAGTCAACATGCATAGAGGAAATGCAGTAAACGAAATCTCATGGGATAAAAACATTACTCGTATTGATGTCTCTGCTCTCAAGACTTGCTATGCTTCACAAATGTCTCTGCTTCATCTATCAAAGATCTCGGCGTGACACTAAATTTCGGATACATATTGCTCTAACAAGTATATCATGGCATCTCTGACTATGATCTCTTTCAAATGTTGCCAACAAAATCCTCTATCTGCGTAGCGAGATCTGGAGAGGTTGAACACAAACAATGTCAAGGCCAATGAGATGAGCTGAGTTTGCACGGTCAAACGTACAGCTGGTTCGCAGGATTTGCATGATTGACATGGTTCAACAACCTTAAACGCCGTAATAGATACCAAAACGAAGTACAAAATCCTTAAATTGATTTGCTGAGCTGCCTTGTGCAGCTTTTAAATTAGGAACAACTGTTGAAATCAGCTGAAGAGAGCCTTATATAGTTGTTTAGCGATTGGTTATACAGAAGTGAGTGTAATGCTTGCGTTGAGAAGGCGAGCTTTTTATAAAAAGTACTTCAAATTCATCAGCCTTTGTAAGAACAAGCAGGCATCAAGTTATGATGATGGTTTTGCCTTGATCCTCTTTTTAATATGAACACATATATTTGATATGCATTTGCAGCTAAACGAAAGGACACTCGTCGAACAATGATATAGCATTAATGTTAAAAATTAAACATTCAAGTATAGTAGATTCGATGTATGCTAAGCTGTAGTGGGTCAAGCAAGGTCTGTCACCCGCCATGAAGGAAAAACTATGCCATATGCTAAACTTTTAAGCACACAACTAGCCGTTTGATCTCGCTACGCTCGATGACGGCCTCGCCCTGCGGTTTTCGTTTAAATTAAATGCTTTTTTACATAATCAATCAAGAATGTTATAGTAGAGAACTATACGCATTAGATAAAAATTGGAGGCTCAAGAAATTTATGTTTGGACATGTAGTTTCTCTGTAAAGAACTTCAGGATATACTACATTTTCAGTTTGAGGTTTGTTGGTAGGAAGTAATATGGCCATTCCTTGTGCATAGGATACTCTGAGCATTTCCACATATGATTGACCATGCGTGAAAACAGGACTTCTAAGATCCACATTAACCTTTGCGAGCGACTGCCCTTGAGACTTGTTGATCCTCATGGCAAAGGACATCTTCAAAGGGAGCTGCTTTCGCGCAGGGCAGGAAGCCACCCGAAGGGGGGAAAGGCTTACGCTGCGCGGGCCTTTGACTTATACCACAAAACTAACAATGGCCAGAATCTTTGAATGCCTCTTTTATGTAGTAGTGCTTTTTTATTCGCAACATCCTGTTCAATGGCTTTTGGAAACATCAATTGCCCTCATGAAGCCGTATTTTGATGATGCCAAACTTTTTTCAAATTCCGATGCGCATTTTCTTCTTCGATTCGTTATTTCTAGAAAAAAATCGACCTGTTTGATCTATTTT
>DF836304.1:76915-87298 GCA_000950595.1 Mucor ambiguus | reverse complement strand
TAGCAATATCGAGTAAAATATTCGCATGGCCGAGTACTTTTATTGTTGTCTCCATTGCTACCGTTGACTGGATCGTCGAGGCTTTGAATTCTTGCTCGAAGAAAGCGGCGAAGACATTATGAACACTAAACCATTCAAGGGATCCCTCTTACGTGCTTCAATACAACCACTGTTGCGTATATGAAGCGGACGCAAGGCAAAGGCTCATATGTAGTTCTGGTTCCCTATAAAATGAAGTTTTAAGGACAGTTGCGATCTTCCATGGTAATAGCAATGTAAGAATAATAAGTTACGGGACCAAAAACGCTATAACAATATAATGGCTTAGGCAATCATCGAAAATCAGCTGGGTGAAATAGACACCATAAGTTTTTAGGTAGATCCGAAATTCGGCCTATTTCAACCCAAAATGGCAACTGCTCCTTTTCCTATATATACACAGACTTTCCGTCATATACATTTTCCCATTATTATTTTATTTGATCCAAAACACATACATTGAATAGATTTAAATGCAGCTAAACTATACTGCAAGCTTACTATCAGACAAACGCATTGAGCGGGCTGTTGTTGCTCTAGGGTCGATCAGCGTTGCAGTAGCACTCGTCAAAACTGCACGAGCGCTGCTCAAAAGCAAGGTAACAAGGTTAACTGCAATCAGTTGCTTTCATTGAAACTAATTGCCAATACACGCAGAGTGGTGACATCAGTTTGCCAATAATCCCTTACAAATATCCATTTGTAGGATCTACTTTTGAATACTATACAGATCCATTGAAGCTTGCCAAATTTTACACAGAAAAGTGGGGACCTACATTCCGTATGCATTTACATGGCGATTTGATAACTGTGGTTGGTGCAAAGGATGCCCCTGAGGTATTCAGCCACTCGCAACTGAGCTTCTTGGCCAGCAATAATAGGGTAACTGTGTCTTGCAGTGGGAGAATGTATCCTGAAATGCTCATATCTTAATTTGGTAGTTCTTCGATAGTGCGCTTTTCAATGGTTCAGGCGAATTTACGCTTCCTGGAACAGCTATTACGAATGCCCTCGTCAAACATTTGACGCCCAACCTTAACTACTACAGTCCTCGTGCATTCCAGCAGGTAAGTGGGTGGCTCTGGCAATTAAGGCTCAATACTAAGCCATGCTTGTTTGACAGTTTTTGCAAGAAATTGATAATAAAGCATTAGGTAATAGAAATTTATAAATGTTGTCCTGTTTGATACGGTACTAATACAACTAATTTGTCTAATTTTAGAAGACGAGTTCACTCTGCCCGATTTAGGACCCTTTTTCAGGCGATTTGTAGCCAAATATAGTGCGTCTGCCTTTGTCGGCACGAGGATGTGCCAAGACGAAAACTTGATCAGTGCGTTTGAGCACGCAGTAGCAGATATCGGAACAGAATTTAGACCTGGGCCCCTTCAAGTCATTTTCCCTCGACTGAACTCTATCTACACAAAGTAAGCTAATGTATAGATGAGCACAATCACTGTATGCTTATCCATGCCGTAGCTACTTTTTCCCCAAGTCAGGCTCTATCAAGAAGCATCGAGCATTGATCAAGACATCCCTCAGCGCAGAGATTGCAAAGCGAATAAGCGAGGAATCGCAGGAGGACTATGTATACGATAAAAATGAGGTATGTATGCTCGTGCTATAGCCCATAGAAACGCTTTTTGACATGACAACGTGCTTGTTTCCTTTGTAAAGAAAAAAGATGTCCTTGATTATTTATTGAAAACCTATCCCCATGAGCTGAATGATGATCATCTTGAAACTCTGACTACACTTATACTTATTCTGATCTTTGTCGGTGTACATACAACATCGGAGGCACTAACGTATGCCATGTATTGCCTCGTCAAGCATCCCGAGTACATTTCAGAACTGAGAGATGAACAAACAAGAGTACTTTTGGAGGATGGTATTACTGATCAGGAGCAGGATGTGGTATATACGCCTGCCATGTATCGCCAAATGATCAAGTTGGACAGCTTCATAAGAGAATGCATGAGAACCCGCATGGTTGGCTTTGGCCTACCACATACAAACGTTAGTAAAGAGGACATCATCTTGAAGTCAGGAGCTACTGTCAAACCAGGTGAGTGGGAAGGAGGCAGTTGCACCTCGGCAAAGTTACTAATTGTGCTTTCTTTTTTTAGGTCATGAAATCTTTATTAATTTGTTTCAAGTCCATCATGACAAAGACAACCAACCCGAATTCCAAGATTTAGAGACATTTGACGGATTTCGATTTGTGAATAAGGACAAATTAGCTGTGAAAGCGGGCCAGGACTATCTTGCATTCGGTATGGGAAGACATGCCTGTCCAGGCCGTTGGTTTGCGACACATCAAATCAAGGGCATCATGTCTTTTTTTATAAAGAATTATGATATCTCGGCAAAGAGCGAGATTGGCATTGCAAACACGACGACTGAGCATCACAAAGGTCAGCCAAGAGGGGCTGTTCAATTTACTAAAATTAAATAAAGTTTATTATTGCACTCTATTCATTATTAATTAGGCAGTTAACACAATGTCAGCAGTAAGAGTTGAGTCATCAAAGGTGGTGCTCGTAGCAGTGGCACTTGCGGCATCACTTGCGGTGGCAGTAGCAGTGGCAGCAGCAGTGGGAATGACTCCAGATGTGGCAGCGGCAGGAAGGTTACTAATTTACATGCTTAGCTGTTGGCCATATGTGAATTAGTTGTGTAGACTTACGACAATGGGTACACGAATTGTTCTTCCCAGTAGGGATTAGAAACGTTGTTACAAGCCAGGGCAGGAATGACATTGAAGTTCTTTTGAAGCGTAGGCAACCATTTCATTGTCATGTTGACAGTAGCGTGATTCAACTCATGTTCGAGCACCATATGGCCTGTTGTTTGGTTGTGAGCTTGTTCAGCTGCTAACCAGGCTTTGAAGTAGCCGTCAACAGTCTATAGAAAAAGAAAAGTTAGCCAAAGCACTTTTGTTTTGATATCCTAAACTTGCCGATGGAGGCAATGAGCCTCCTCCAGGTGCTGGCATGTCCCAATCGTTGCTGTCTTCGTCCCAGATGACAGTGCGAAGACCCATTTGCCAGGCGATTGAACGAATACGATCATCGACATCACCTTGAGGAGGTCTCCAGCATCTAGGAGTAACGCCAGTAACTTCCTTGATGGCCTTCAATGTCCAGTAAAGCTCAGCAACAGTTTGGTAGTTTGTTTGCGTTGTCATGGCAGGGTGAGACCAGGTGTGAACACAGATTTCATGGCCATCATTGAAGGCTCTCTTGGCAGCTTCAGGGTAACTTGGTATTCACAGACAGTGTTAGTATCTTGTCTTTGTATAGTACATCAATGACTTACGTTGCGACATTGGAACCAATGTAAAAGAGAGTAGCCTTTTGGTTGTTGTGCTCGGCCAAGAAGTTGTACAAGGCTGGTTCAGCGTAACTGGAATAGACATGTGTATTAGTATAACATATAGTGTGCACAATGTGTCACACATTACGGATTTTCTGTAGCTGCGTTCTCATCAGTATAGAGATTGAAAGGTCCGTCATCGTAAGATAAACCCCAATCGCCTTGGCGACCACAAGTATAGTAATCCTCAGGGATTGCAATCTTAGGCTTGACACAATTGGTGGAAGACCACCAACAGTAAGGATCAGAATCTCCATCACTGTCCTTGAGCCAATTGCCATCAGAGTCTTGCTTTCTAGGTTTAATATTAGGAACAAGAGACCAGTCAATAGCCGCGATGGCAGCCTTGACCTCGCTTGACTTGGTGCTGGGGGAGCTCCAAGGATCTGGGTAGCCGCTTAATGTATTGGTGGGCAAAGTAGTAGAGAGATTATAGGGACCATAGTTGTAAGCAGTGACAACACCAGTAGCAGCAGGCATATTGCTGGGGAAGCTGGGAGAGTGTTGAGGAAGGTAGGTTGCAGTCTTGGTAGCAGTATCTGTAGTTTTGGTGGTGGAGGAGGATGTGGGAGCAGCATAGACGAATTGGCCCGCAATCAAGGTAGCACCGATGAAAGAAAGCTTCATAATGAAAGAAAAGGAAGGGAAAAGATGATGGTTTCTATTCAGAGCTCGATAGAAAGCATGTATTTATATACCTTTCATATATCATATAAGCGCCATTTGTAATGGTATACGATTGTTCATTGACCCGAAGACAGAAATTGGCATTTCATGATTACAGAAATTTAAATTTAAAATGTCTATTTATGGTCAATTTATTTCTTTGAATAGTTTAATATAGCCTGTACCAAATGCTCAGCGTCTGGTTTCTCTGCTTCAACATGCACTTGATATCCCAGTTCATTCGTTATATAGTCAGATGTAGTAGGTCCTATCGATGCAATGTTGGAATTTGCCAAGAAAAGCGTTTTATCGTCGAGTTGATCCAGCAAGAATTTCAGGCCCGAAGGACTGAAATAAACTGTCCAGTCTGCTTGTCGCAGTGCCTTGTCGTCTTGGTTGATGCGGTTTGCTAAATCAGGATGAACACATGTAACATAGCTCTTTATTTCCCGTAGAGAAATGTGTGCCGCGCTTAATGCTTCGGGTATAATTTCACGACGCTTATCACCAGCTAAAAATAATACAGTCGAGTCAAAATTTTGCGCACTAAATGACTTGATCAGCTCAGATGCTCGAGGAGCAACGATCCAATGGTCATCATGATTGGCGTCTTGAAATAAGGGTGATTGACCCAATGCCTCTGCTGTCTGTGGTCCAACAATGTAGATTGGCATCGAATTCCATTCATCGCGTACATGCTGGTCTAAACTGATTAATCCATTATAGGCTTCGTTTATAGCTTCGACTGATCTCTGTGACGTCAAGACCATTGCACATAGCTGTTCTCTGTTGGGTCCATTCTGGATGATGGTTTTGATAGCGTCAATGTTGATTAGCTTATGGTCCAACACAGGGATGAATTCGGGTGCAAAGTGGTGCTCCAGGAGCAGCTGATTGTACTTGTCGTCAGCGTCCTTTTTTTTGAAGAGAACGACACGCTTCCTGTCGGGCATGGTTGCAATGTAAGAAAAAGGATTGTTGGGGGGTGGAGTTGGAAGAGAGGGGCAGGCATCTTGCAATGATGGAAAGGTGGTTGTAAATCTCCACCTGTCGGAGACAAGCCGAAGTGAAATTTACATTATTTTGTTACACATAATCGCCTAATTGGCCATTCAAATGAACATTTTAGTATAGCAAACAACTTGTTTTTGATTAATAAAGGACAATGGGTTTGATTAACGAGAAATCTCGAGCTACTACACGTGAATTTAAAAAAAGATGTAATATAAAAAAAGACAGTGGCACACACCACGGACAAGAGGAGGATAAGGGGATCATTGTAGTATATTAGGAGTAACATTGTTGGTGAGAGATGTATCCCACTAAATGCCCATTGAACTAAACAATGAAAATAAACTTTCTCCATCTCGCTCGTTTTCTCAGGGCAATCTCTTGTATATTTCAGTCTATCGCATATCTCGCGCGATACACACTCAAAAGTGAAAAAGAGAACATCTAATGCAATGCGTCTCTGTTTGTGTAAATAAGGTGTTGTATTTATATACAAAGTGATAATAATCTATAATTTGCTGGCCATTGTACAAGAAAAAAGCTGTATGAAATGCCAATTGAAACGCAGCATGAGCCCAGTCCAAGAGAGGTACAGCAAGATGAAGCTGATGGTTCTATTCTTCTGTTCATCAATAATAATAATCATAATAATAGTGCATTTTTCTTTTTCCTTTCTCTCTCTTTCTTCTCTCCTTTCACTCTTTTACTTTTTTTTCTTCTGTTGCAGGAAAAAGAAAAGAAAGACCCAAAAAAAAAAGCATCACACCATATACCAACCTTTGATCCCACCACACACCCAAAATTTAATTAATTTTGAATTCGAATATTAAAATGCCATCATCATTTACCACAACAGCATCATCCACTACTACTTTCTCCTCCTCCACTTCCTGTGCGGTCCCAATGTCCAATACTAACGCAACAAAAGCATCCTACCTATCGCCCAAAGAAGAGTATTTGACAGATCGACATGTGGTCTCTGATTATCCTTCTTCGTCTGCCTATTCCCCTGTTGAATTGGCCCCAATTCTAAACATTTCAGGTAAAAGGAAAAAAGCAGCACTAGTTTAGTCATTATAGTATATTAACAAAATTTCACAATTTAGACAACAGACCGCCTTCCCCAGATTCACCAAAATTAAAAAAGTTCACATTATCAACAAATCACTCATATTACCATCAGCAACATTGTCCACCATTTTTGGAACCAACACCTCAATTAAAGATTCATGAAACCGGGTTCTTTCCCTTAGATTTATTTAAAGTATTTAAAACCAAGATACCCACTTTACGTAGATCACCATCAATCCAATCTCTGCCTTCATCGCGTTATTCTACGGCGTCTCCTCCTGTATCCTGTTCTATTCCTACCAATGACTCTGCAATGTCGCCTATCATGGCTGCTGCCTCTGCTTCGGCCGCGGCTGCTGCAAACCATAGACACCCGGGTTCTCAAGTTGCAAAGAGCTTGCTTGAATCTATTGGTACATCTCCTGACCAACATGTACTTTTTCCAGCAGAAGCCAAGTCCTCCAACAAAAAGCAGGCTGCCATCACTGCTGCTGCTGCCGCCGCTGCTGCTACTGATGCTTCCAATGTCGATCAAAGCATGTTCTTGACAAAAAATGCGCATATCAAAAGGCCTCGTAACGCATGGATTCATGTAAGTCGTTTTACACATTGCAGGATAAGCGAGATGCTGACCTTTAGCCTTTCTAGTTTCGTTGTCATTACGGTCAAGCTCTTAAATCTCAAGATCCCACACTTCGCGCCGAGGAAATTTCCAAGTAAGATATTGCATTGTATAGTAATACACGAGAGATACTCATCCTATTTTTAGACGAGCATCTCGTAGATGGGGAAAGCTTTCCGAGAAAGAGAAAAGACCATGGCATGGTCTTGCAGAACAAGAGAAATTGGCTCATAGAGAAGCATTTCCAGAATATCGCTATTGCCCACGCAGAGCCAATTCTTCTTCTTGCTCATCCTCGTCAACAACAGCACCCCCTTCACCTCCTCACCATCTTGCTAACAATAGACCAAGATCAGCAAGTCAAGTTAACACGCCACTTAGCATGCATGATTTCAACCATTCATCCTCTTCTTCTCGTGCTCAAAAGAGAATGAAGCGTATGAAGTAATCCATGCTGGATGATGGACTTCGTCAATTTTTATATATATAAGCAACATATGTACACCTTTTTTTCCCTTAAGCATAACACAAAACAGCACAATACACAAACACAAAAAAAAATTAGTCTTTTCAAGTATCAACAACACAAGCACTCGCACACACACAAGTTTTCTTTTTCGCAATCATGACAATGGCATCAGTTTTTTCTTTCTCGTATTCCCCATTATTGTTTTTTCCCTTCTCTCACAAGTAAAATATACACACTCTCAATACCAGCATTTTGTTTCTTTATCTTTCAAATAAACCTTTTTTTCTCCAAGCTATGTATTTAAGGGGGAGATGAATAACATGGAAATCGAAAGCAAATCACATGTATGCTTTTAATTCGATAACAATAACATGATTTCAGTTAAACTCCATCTAAAATCTAATGTACTACAACATTATAAATCTAGTCCTGTTGTTGAATGTATACAGAGACGACAGAGAACAAAGAAATCATTGTGTAAAAGAGGAGTTTGATAGTAGGAAATGGCAGGGGGCGATGCTCTTTCTCTCTATCTCATGTTGAAGCACAAACAACACATTTATAACGGACCTGGGGCCTTTTGTTTGTCTCTTTTTATACACAATAAACTGATGACATGCATATATTGTATTTTCATATGCTAATGAAATGTTGATAAAGCATTCATAAGACAAAAGAGAGCACTGATGATAGAATGACAGGTGTGACAAATGTCCTAGTCATGTTTGAAAAAGAAAGATTTGATACATAATCGTTCCATTATTATGGCGATATATGCTGTCTTACGACCGTGCACTTGTAATAGTGTGGAAAAAATGTGCTTCGATGCTTTATCATGGCAAAAAAGAAGTGCTTTCATTGTCCAACTTTGGCATGTACATCTATTACACATGTATGGTACCCCTCTTTTTTTACACGGGCGCTCCGCCCAAGACACAGTTTGCTATAGCACTCTTTTTTTTTTTAAGCTTGCCCTCAATCTTATTTATATATTTATACATTTCGCATCATTAGGTTATAAAGAGTCCCTTATAGAAGAAACTATTGTTTATGTAACCCAAATCAAGCTGGAAGTCCGGTTTTGGCGTACTAAATTCGGAATACAAGAACGCCAACTTTTTACATGTTACAGTTCACAAGGACACCAATCATCATTGCATCAAACCAATAAGTGCAGCCAGTCGGAACCTGCGCTGTTGTTTGTAACAATCATTTCAAGATCAACATTTAACAATAGAATGTGAAAAAAAAGGAGGCGGGGGTCCAGATCCTCTCTCTCTCTCTCTCTCTCTCTCTCTCTTTTTCGTACAAATCACTTCTAATCAAATAATTTATGAGATAATAATATCATTTTCTTAATTGCATTAAAAATGTATTAATATTATTATTATTGTTCTATCAAAAGAAACAAGATCAGGTATGGATGGTTACACATTGAAGCATTTAATCCTTCTGCCAATTAACCGGCAAGTTTATATTTGATTGTCCACACTCAGAGCGATGTATACAATGGCACACGGAGTGGTAAAGCGTTTAATGTACCACAAATCATGTATTTTTGCAACCAAGAGAAAATGCAAGTTATTTATACATTTCTGTTCATGTTTTTCTACAACATCTCGCATTTCAAATCATGGAATACCAAATCAAGGATATGGTATGATATGATCTGATGCAAAGATTACAGGCAAAGACCCCTGCCTCGTGTTTCTGAACATACAAACATCACATCCTTTATGTGAAGACGACTAAATTAATTTGGTCTAAATTACACCGTACCATATCTCATCTAACAGATCTTACATATATCTGAAAATAGATGTGTGTGCCTGAGTGTAATTTTACTTTAATCAGTTATGGATTATAAAAATTGCTTGAAATGACAGTGTTGAAGATGATGTGTTAGGCGCATGAAGCAAACTTCGAGATACTCTCTAGTATCTTTAATTAAAACCTCACATGCCTTATTGACCTGCAAATGTTATGAGATCAAACGTGGACAAATTCGACGTTTTTTAGGTAGCACTGATCTCAGTACACACCTACATAGCCTCGGGATAAGCCCGGAGCTGTTTGTTTTGGTATGAATTCCTTGCTCAAAAGGAGTCTTTTGATCTTGGCGCATACCATATTGATAGGTGTTTGCAGCGCATTATTAGCAAATTCTACACGAACAAACGCTCACATAACTGAAATAGACGTATCGCTTATATACAGTGTTCACAAACACATAGATTGCTATATTAGCTATGAAATGAGAACTCCATACTAGCTGTACGCTTGAATTACCACATCTCAATCTTGAACAGAGTGATATCCCGTATTTCGAATTAAGATTCCCATTTGGTGGAGCAACTTGTACTCCATAATATGTCCAATTAAACTCGCCATAATTAAAAGATGTGCAAATAAAGCAAAAAAAAAAAAAAGCAGTTATGATATGCTGTAGCACTGCTTAGTTTGCCATTCCCATCTGATTAGCTTCGCAAACATCGATTATCTTCATGATAAGAAAGCATTTTAGCAGCCAAAAATGGGTTAAATTTCCGGCCGCAATTCTGCTTCGATTCGTTGATTTTTGGTCGATTTGCGACTTGATCAATCTATATTGCAAGGTTCGACTATACAAAATGAGACGATCATTCAATGCACCCTTAATCTTTCTAAGAATACTTTTCAAGGCGCTTTCAATGGTACTATTTAAAACATGCATCTCGATCGAATTTATTGAGGAATCTTTCAACATACGAAATGATGTGTATGGCGAAGATGTTGAAATTTCACATATGAAGGTCTCACAAAAGTGTTTCAGGGGGTTGCCTTGAATAGAGGGAAACATTTCGATTTAGAATATACCATAATGAAAGTCTTTATTTTTAGGGTCAAAAACGCGATCGTTTGATTTTCGATAAAAACTATGAGGTACCCCTCATGGTTTGAAGTCGTTTTTTGATGATCCCAAAAAAAGTCAAGCAAAGGTATTCGGAAGCTAGTGCCTAATGAGTGCTATTTTGGCGACCTGAAACGGCTTCTAACACGAAAAATCACGGTTCAAATGTATCCAAATGTTGCTGCGTTTTGCATATATTTGAGTAGTAGGAGGTAATGCAAGTATGTTGTCTGCCGG